>CM060869.1:2587299-2711511 GCA_030737845.1 Acorus calamus | reverse complement strand
AGATGAGATATAAGATCTGTGAGTGCCTAGTTGGATGAGTGCCATGACAAGGAAACTTCATGTCTGGTTTGGGGCATGTCTAACAGTGTATTGACACAATATGGATGATCATTTTCTTATTACATAGGGTAAAAATATCTTTATTCTCATATCCTTTACTGGAGACCGTTATGCAAATGGTTTATAGCATTGCAAGCCCATTTAAACTCTGGGCAAAACAGTAATTGTCCTTATTTCACATCAAGGATATAATAATTTTAAAGAACAAATAACAGCTTTTTGATATCAATGCTCTGTTGTAATCATTGTGTGACATGCTGAGGAACTGGCCATTTGATTAAAAAAAAATTAATTTTTATCTATTTGTAGAATTTCTATTTTCATTCTGTGATCACCACTTGGAAAGTCAGCAAAATGTAATTCTGCCTGTGACTGTGGGATTTCTATCTTAGATTGTAACATTTCTATCTCATATACTGAATTGGTTCTACCTTTGCATACTCTATATATAAATTCACCCCCAAAAAAAAAAAACAAATCTCAGAGGTAGATGTTGTTCTCTGTAGCTATTTAAAACAAGAATGGGAATTCCTAAAGGAGAACGACAATGCTCTTCCAGATCTTCCTATGTCGGATAGGATATGGAGAAATCTGCCTCGTAGAATTGAACGGAGGATAATTACGGTATGTTGTTCATAGCAGGCTCATATAATTGTGGAACCTTCTTCCTGGGTCTGTTTGCAACTGTTTATTCATTTGAAATGGGTGATGTTAATTATTTCTGTTTAATGGCTGTTGACACTTATCAGGAAATTTGATAATTGTACCATAAAGTGTTATGCCTATGTTCTTGATGGAGACACAGAGAAAAAGCTTTAGAGGATAAGAGAATCATTGAAAGTTCCTTCACTGAGTTGTTTGCACTCCAGTTATTGAACTAAGTGGAGGATGTAGGATGACAGGATAATTGCAGTCTTTTCACTGAATTATCTTAGTGAAGAGACTGAAATTATCCACACATTTAGGCAATCTTCTTAGATATAAACCATGATCTCTTAGCAAACAAAAGTGCCCCTCATGGCAGTATTCACCTAACTTCACACAAGTTCACAAAACACATCATTCAAGGTAAGCCTCCTTTGAACAGTTGTTATACTTAAAATACAACCCTTTATTAATTTTCTTATTTTCCTCTTTGTTTTGGAGATGTTCTGTATCTTTTTATTTCGGTTATACGTGAACTCTGTAGTTGACTTTGGAAGTAATTCCATCATTTTTTTTTTTTTAAATGAGAAGAAAAAAAGTTATGTGAAGACATTCCATCTTTCCAAAGTACATTGCTGAAAAGACATTTTCCATTTTTGGAAGGCATTCTGCATTTGCAGAACAGCACTGCGTGGCCCTTGTACCATAGTGAAATTATGCACTTTGTAATAACTTATCATAGTGAAATTATGCCCTTTGTACCAGGTTCCACAACAGAAAAACGATTACGACTGTGGCCTTTTCGTTCTGTATTTCATAGAGAGGTTCATTGAAATGGCACCCGAAAGAGTTAGGAAGAAAGATCTCGACATGGTAAACACATTCCGAGCTCAATTTAATAGCTGCTTTATTGAAAAATGAGCTCTCCTTCCTAAATCATTGCTCACTGTACAGTTTGGTAAAAAGTGGTTCCACCCAGAGGAGGCATCCGCATTAAGGCGAAAGTTGCTGGAGTTGCTCACTGAAGAATTTGCTAGTGCCAGAGCACCAAATGTGTGTGCAGAGTCACCTCCATGTTCCAGTGAATCCTCAGAAGATAAAAATGGAAAATGTGATGTTGATGAGGTAAAATCTTAGGTTGAAGAGGTGAAATCTGAATCATCGGAGATGAAAATGGAAAAAGTGAGGTTGATGAGGTAAAATCTGATGTTGAAGAGGTGAAATGTGATGATGAGGTTTGTACAGTGTCCAGCACACCTTAAACACAATATTTTGGTGCATGTAAACCCCATCATTGATTGGTGATCATCCACACTAAGTAGTGGCAAAACCTCACTTGTATATCCAAATAGATTAATTTTGTTCTCTTTTTTAGGTGGGGAGGGATATGTTAATTCAATGTGGAAATAGAAAGATTTTGGAGCTCTTTTTTGTCCAGAAGATTGGTTGTGAAAAAAACATTTGAATTATCAATTTTTGGTTTCAGGGCTTGATTATGGAAACATAAGTGCATAAAAACTATGGTTATTTGTGACCACGTACCCCATATATTTCAGGGAAAGAATTCAATGATGTTAGGCAGTTTCACGCATAGTTTTCTCATGTTTACTTATATGAAATATATATTCAATGAATCACATATATTCCTCCTAAGAAGCATATACAAATACTCTATTTAACAGTATCTTGTTTATTTGGTGGTTTATATTGGCTTATTTGTTTAAATATCTGCATTGCTTGACAAAACTGGTTAATCATTGAATTGGTGGTTTCTAGGTTGGCTGACATTATTTTTACCACTACCAGAAAGAGATTTTATCTTGACCTCAGCGCCATCAGATGGGAAATATATTAAATATTTGAATATTGCATTTTTATGATTAACAATAGCTGCACTCAATAGTCCTCCAAAGTTCAAATTGCATATTAATATACACACCACCCTCGTTAGCGAGGTGGCGAATGTATCCGCTTTTCAGCGGCGTATCTGGGTTTCGAACCCCGTCCGACCCTTTGAAAAGGGAGTCCTCGGCCCACTGGACTACTACCAAAAAAAAAAAAAAATTGCATATTAATATATATTGATGATTGACTCCATTCAATGTAAATGCTTATCCTCCAAGAGGCACTCGGGCAAAGATGCTTGAATGATTTGCCCAACTGTCTAACATTACAGATCATTAGACCACAAATTGAGCAATACAACATAATAATTTCAACATCATGGGAGTCTTTCAGCTATCATAATCTTCTTCACAATTCAATGTCCAAGAAATGATGACACAAACTATCAAACCATATTCCAATGTCGAATGCAGCATCGATTGTTCGACTACTGAGAAAACAAAGTATAGTAATAGAAAATATAACACGATTTAACACAGGTTAACAACCTGTTAAACCTAGTACCCACTAATCAATAACCAAATGTAGGGAAAACAAAAAAAGAAGCTTTACATCATCCTATGGATATATTATAAAACACTGAAACTCTGGGCTGTGAAACCACAGCTCCCCAGTAACTAAAACAAAATAAAATGAACTTCTTTTGAGCTCTGCATCCTCTGTTTGATTTTTAACCTTCAGCATTCAAGGACCTCGGTGTTTGCGGAAACAAAAACAACCCTGAGACTGATCAGGAGGGATCATACCACCACCCTTCGAAGTATCAATGGCTTCCAACATGGCCACCACCTCATCCATCTCAGGCCGCTTGTCGGGGTTCGCATCCCAGCATCTCTTCATCACAATAGCCAGCGAACTTGGGCAACAACGCGGTATTTCAGGCCTCAAATTCTGTGATTCCAAATAGTTCAGTGGGCATTTTTTCTTTCTATTTTCAACTAGACAGAATGGAAAATGTTCTATTTAGGCTATGTTTGGAAACAAGTAAAGTTTTTCAATTAAAGCAGCTTTTGAACCAACTTTCCATACTTATCTAAAGAAGTATTTCACAAAAAATGAAACACATACTTGAATGAATTAAATGAACACATTATTACATTTTTTTGTATTAGAGTGTATACAGACGTAGTAAGAGTGTATAATCTATTAGTGTGTTAGGTGGCGTGGCATCTGCAGAAGTGTATAAATGTACCAGCACCCAAACAGAATATATAGGCCAAACATACATTCGTCATCATCAGCTGGAAATAAGCAGTTAATTGATGGCTGTTGGGGCTGTATATTCAGCACATGGGTCGAACATATATTTTTCGGTAGAGCAACTTCTTTAAGAAAAAGGGAAAATCCTATGGCACAAATACAGAGAAAATCCTATGGCACGATTACAGATAGAATATTCAAATGTAAAAAATTACCTGCCGGACAACCGCCGATGTCACCTCTGAGAAGCTGAGATCAGGATAAGGCATGTCACAACAATATATTTCCCATAAGCATATGCCAAAGCTGTACACATCGCATTTCCTGTTGTATGGGTTGCCATTGAGGACCTGTGATTCGTTTGCCCCATTAAGTCACTGACGATTATAGAATAAAAGGAGAGCAATTGTGCATGACAGAATTTAAATCTTTTGACAATCCGTAACTTTCAAAGATGTTACATATATATACCCAAGGATGAATTGTCTTGCATTGATGGATTGTATCATGAATACTATAATAAACCAAACTGTTCTTTTATACAATCAAAACTTAATCTAATTCTAAACAATAGCAGACTGCCAATCAACATTCTAAGAAGAATAGCATACCTCAGGTGCCATGTAGCCAAGTGTTCCGTCTCGCCTGTCATGTCATTTGGATTTGAAGCTTCAACTCGAGCAACCCCAAAGTCTGCAATTTTAACAGTCCGAGATTTATCCAAAAGCATGTTCTCTGTCTTCACATCTCTATGAACAATTTTCTCTGAGTGAAGATAACTCAACCTGCAGACAGAAAATTTGCTTTTCTTAGACCATATAAATCTGTTTTGCAAAGCCAGATCTTCAGGTTCTTTGAAATTAAATAAATCTAAAGATGCTGTTATATGAGTCCAACCCTCTTGCAAGATCCAGTGCGAGTTGGACAACTACTTTGAAGGCCAGCTTCTTCCTTCGATTTTTTATAAGGTATGATTTCAGTGCTCCCCCAGGAAGATATTCGACAACAACACAGCAAACATTACTTGGCATGCTAATAAGGCCATTTTCTGTCTGTATATTTAGATCTGATGATCCCATGGTGGCTCCTATAAACTGCAAAAAAAAAAAAAGAACAGAAAATAAAACATTAATTATGAAGTCTACCTTTATGCGGGGAAATATAATAAAGGCCATATCTGATGATCTTAATCCAGCATTCCTAAGCACATCAAATTGGAAGCTGTTAACTTGATACTTGCTTATTTCTGGGATATATGATTGAAATTCTTACACAGTTTTGGTGAAAGATGCAGAGGACCATGCAAGGACGTGAAAAGTATAATAAATTATTTTATAAGCAAAATATGGGCATGAATATTATACGACAATCATTACAATGACAACCTACACAGACTCAATAAATTTGGAGTCCATATGGTGCCTAAAATCATTTGTCAGGTCTTCCTTCCTTCAAACTGTCTTTTGATCTACGTTTTCCACAGCATGTGTAAAATAAATATAAAAAAAAAATGAATATGACAAAGTAGCTTAGGTTGTTCTACTGCATTAAAAAAAAAAATCAGAATTAGCTGTTTTTTTCTGAGTTGCAGTGAAATTTACTTGCAATAGAACTGAATACAATAATATTCATTGTTTCTAAATAGTGATGCAAGGAGATAGGAATTCAATTGTTCTATTGTTAGTTTGTTTCTACTATTCAACATAAAAACTTGTTGCAGGAAAATAATTCTTATTTGAGGACTGACTTCTCGTAATTCGATTTCAAACATTTTAGAAACAAGTGAAATCTCAATCAGCAATATCTGAATCTAGGTTGTTGTTGGTCCATCCTCGTACAATGTGAAATATATCAAGATTCTGAGGTTTGAGAATCCAAATTTTACTTAATGGTGAAAAACAAAGATGAGTGGGACTGAGCAACATCATCTTTCAGAAATCTCTATTAAAAGCAAAACAATGTGCATCCAGGCAATTAATGCTACCTTGGTGACGTTTGGATGATCAAGCTTATGCCAAACAGCAACTTCTTGGGTAAAAGCAGAACGAAGAGAAGCAAGTTCAGCTTCTGTCCTATTGCCTTCCTCCCCCCAGTCAAGCAATTTAACTAAGGAAATTGAAAGACCCATAGTCAGAATAGAAGCTGAATTTTTCTGATGCATGAAAATTTCGATGCTCTTAAGCAGAATTTTATAAAAAAAACTCAAATCAAATTAGAATTTCTTTATTTCATGGTAAAATCAAATTAGAGTAAACGAGAAGAACAAAATAAAATGGGAGATATGTTTTATCAGACAATAGAACATAAATAACTTGTAAATAATGAAAATACATCATATAAAGCTAGAAACCAGTTTGTGTTAATTTACCGATTAATGCAGGATGAGTATGCCTGGCAGAGCTGAATATATATGTGGAACCATGTGAACAACCAGTACATAAGAGTGATAAGATATAGAAATGACAGCAAATGCAATGATAAACCAAATCAGGTACAAATAAGACTTACAAGTATAGATATTGTGCACCTTACTTAAAATGAAAGTTAAAGCAGAAAATGTGGGACAACATTATCTGGTTCTGTATATTCCGAACAAACACATTTTTCCGATGCCCTCGGATGAATTTAGCAAAAGAACATTATTGCATAACTCCATTCCATGGCAGGCTTAGAATGGAAGGTAGAGCGCTGAGTAGAAGATTCTTACAACGTCACTGCATTAACATGATGGCATCACTGGAAAACAATATCTCAATGCAATTCTCCCCACTACAGCATAATGCTTTTCTTTCCTTTGGTGGTACATGAAAGTGCTCGATTATTTCTTTTTCTAGAAATGTCCCTTTCTATTTGTGAGAGGCCATTGAATATAAAGATTGAAAATATACTATCGAAAGATTCATATAGAAATATGTCATTGCGGCATATGACTGGTGTAATATCTTACCCGTTACAGGTAAGTTTTTTCCAACATATGGTGGTGGATGAGTTAAATTATAATCAAGAATTGGTACAGTTCTAATAGAAAACACGCATAATTCTTCTTCAGATAAACAATAAAACAGCCCCAAGATATTTCCCTTGTTCATATCACTTAGTTTTTTCAATTTATTAACTATCTCAATCCCAAAGCCCCTGCCTAATATAGTTAGGTATGTCGATTGATAAGCCAATACCCCGAAAAAATTGTATAGCAATTTATATAAGGACACTGGTATCAAATAATTATATATAGGCTTCTACCTGCTTCTCTCAACCTATGTTGGTGATCATCCATCACATCAACCATATAAAGCATGTTGAAAAATTCTCAGTGGAACATTCACCCCAAGTGATGATTCTATTGTCATAGAACCACAAACTTCATAGAGTGATTTACATTTTACATTTTCTGACAGGAGATCTTGAAGTTTTCAACATGTACATGTCCATGTTTCATCGAGTACCCAGAAGTGTTTTCTTGAGATTTTCTTGTGGTACACCCCTGGCCAGGAAACCTCAGAAATCTTAATCTAGACATAACAACAAATGAGAAAACACGCCAGACTCACACAGAGTGACACATCATTTCAATTACTGGATGGATATTTACCAGGTATAAGCCAAGTAGATTGTTCTTTGTCCTTCACATTACCATATATATAACAGATAACAAAAAATATGTATCCATCCATGATCTTAAATGTATTCCACAGTGAATAGCTCTTGAAAAGGAAAAAAAAGTCAACCAAGGCCTTCTCAATCAAGTACACGTGTCAATACCAAAGTGATCTTTTAAAGTATTAACTGCCCTTGTTCCATGACAGAAAACTAGAATCATGAGAAAATTGATTTAAATCAACCCATCGGTGAAACACTGAAACGTCATGCCACTTCTATAGCACTCTGCTGGCAACCAAAGCCGCAGCCACATCAAGAGTGATGTAAGACCTATTTATTCATATAAAAAGGAAATCTGGATCAACAAAACATGGAACATGTATCATTTCCCCAAAATCATAAAGATATTTCAAACTCTATAATCTATTTTAATTTGCAATAAACGTTCAATTTAGACTTCTTTCATTTGAACCCATGCCATCTTCATTTAAGCTTCTCTCTTTTTGCCTGGCCACTTTTTTTGAAAGTGCTTTTAACTTTTAAGTATCTTTCTCTCCACCGCCCACCTTTTTGGAATCACAAGACCAAAAAAAAACAAGATACCAATTAAGTATGATCAATGACTAGGTGGAATCACATGAAAGTTAGGAAAAAGAAGGCCCAATCTACATTCACGGATATCACTTTGGTCACCTGCTAACTACATTAATTACGGCTTCAACTCAGCACATGATGCTCATATACAGACAACTAATCACTGGAAGCACAATATCACTCACTGTATATAAACGAGAGATTAGTAAGGATAAACCAACAAAAATAAATATATACACAATTACGGTCTTTTAACATTGACAGTGATATATTACAATTGTGTCAACTTCACCCGTGAAACCAATAAATGAAAAGGTAACAATCTGATAAAATAAAACAAAAATTCAAAGGCAAAATCAGCAAGAAACTAACTTTGAACAACATGAAAAAGTTCCCAACACAAGAAATATAAAAAACAAGCAATAAAAAAAACTTCCATACTATCCATCTTAATAACCAATTATAACATTAGGAGATGCATATTAGCTTCTAATTCAAGGGAACAACAATAAGAAATCTCAAATGGGTATAAGAGAAATCCAAACAAAAATATGACAATAAACAAGAAGCATCTTCACCTGCAACATCAATATTGTCATAGACCCCACGATGGACGGTCCCAAACGTGCCACGGGCGATGACCCCCTTCACGATGAGCTTAGAAGGGTCGATCTCCCACTCTTCTCTCTTCCTGTTGCTCCTCCCACTGCCCTTCCCACCCCTCTCACTATCCCTCCTAACATTGAAACTACTGCTGCCACCACCGCTGATGCTAATGCCTATATTGTTGTTGCTGCTGCTGCTGCTGTTATTATTGTTGGTGGAGGTGTTCTTCTCCGTGGCTCGTACCCGGTTCAGATGCCTCTCAAGTTGTTCATCCAGGCTCTTCAGATCGATCTGATCCGCCCTCACAAACCCGTCGTTCCCTTCCTTCATCTCTTGTTTCCACACAATCAAGACCCACAACCGCAAAAGAAGCTCTCTTGATTGAAATCAAGAGATGGGTCTCTCTCTCCTCCGCTCAATCAAAGGCCTGAACAGCAAAAGAAGCGCTCTTTTGATTCGAAATCAAGAGATGGGTCTCTCTCTCCTCCGCTCAATCAGAGGCCCTGAACAGCAAATGAGAAGCTCTTTTGATCGAAATCAAGAGATGGGTCTCTCTCTTCTCCGCTCAATCAGAAGCCTGAACAGCAAAAGAAGCTCTTTTGATGGAGAAAAAAAACAAAAAAAGAGATGAGGTCTCTCAAACATCACTCAATCAAAGCCTAAACGGCAAGACAAGCTGGAAAAAAAAAAGAAAAAAAAAGAGATGGGTCCATCTCTGTCTCTCTCACTACCTCTTCTTTCGTCAATCAGGGCTTGCATTTCTTCTTCCTATAGTTAGGTCTCCATGTGGTTGGGTTGCCCGAGCCCAACGTGTCTCTGATTCTCTCTCTCTCTCTCTCTATAATTCCATTGACACCTTTATATTTTCTTATTTTTGAAACTGTACATCTAGATCACGGTCTCTGATGAAACAAGTCAGTCTTTAAAAGAAAGAAAAAAAAAAGAATCAATCTTTTGAGCCCGTGATTTCTTAAATTGATGAAGGAAGTTTGGGTTTTGATTGGGGAGGAGTCAAACCTCAACCACTCGGGGTTGGGAGGATCTTTGCCGTTGAAGGACCCAGATGAAGGGGCGTGGATGGTCAAACATGGTGTGCGGAGACTATCAACAGAACCTATTTCACAGGGGTTTCCTTCATCGGGTGCCAACCCAAATTTAGGCCACGTGACATTTTGGATGGTTAGCTGTATAAGTTATTTTTTTTGGGTTTTTATTCTGAATAGCACAAAGTATCATGTTTAGTGATAAATTCCTCATTTTTATTTAGATTTTAGTCCCTAGATTTAAAAGATAATTATTTCTTTAGTCCCTGAGAGGAACCTATTAATAAATTATTTAGTTTCTTAGTCCAGGGACGATGAAGCGATAGATCGATCACTAAATATGATGGTTTGTAGGGACTTAAAAATAAATAAAAAAACCCTATTTTTTAAAATGAAATAATTATGGAAAAAACCCATACAACCCACTTAAATCTGACTGAAATCCATCCTGACTTTTCTTAAAATCCATATGACCCTCTGAAAACACCTCGTAAATCCAAATAACCCTCTGAATAAAATTTTCGTTCATAAATAATCACAGACATTTGTAGATCACAAATTTATGAATATTTCATTTGGTTCACAAACAATTCTCTAACTAAAACACAATATATTAATAAACACTTATAATGTGTTAAAAATGTAAAAAAATTCTATAAAAATTGTCCTCTCTATATATATTATTAAACCATCTCTGGAGTAGTAAAACTGTCATTATTGATAATTTTCATATTTTTAACATATTGTAGAGTATATTTCAAGTATATACTGTGTTTTCTACAAGGGTTAATCAAACATAATATTAACAAAAATATTCATCATTTATAAATTTAAATTTTATTAGGCATATATTATATAATATATAAGGGGGTCATTTGAATGATTATTGCAACAGGTAAGCAAATTTACCAGAGGGTTTATATAAAGGATTTTAAGAAAAGAATCCCACTCATTTGGGTGGGATTTTGGGGTCCATAAAAGTCCACAAAAATCCATCACTTATGAAAGTCTTCACAAATCCTGTTTAAATTTAACACAAGACAAAATGTCACTATAGGAGTCTCAATCGAATACGTTGAACTTTTTGTCCAGAAATAATTCAATCGAATAACAGTGGACTTTTTGTCCACGAAAAATGTCCATCGAATAACTGGACTTTTTGTCCCGAAATATGTATCAATGAATAATGGACTTTTTATTCACGAAAAATGTTCATCGAATAACCCCCTGGATCTTTTCCTAAAGTCTCATACTAATCCCCTGTAAACACTTATGTATATCCAAATGACCTCAAAAATTAAAACTTTCGTTGACAGATGAGAAATACTATGCGAATATTTTGTTTTGTTAACTCTTACTAAAACACAGTATACCCAAAACCCTATACAATTTGTTAAAAAATATGAAAAACCTTCTGACGATTTTACCACTTCTGAGAGATTATAAAACTCTATTTGAAGGAGTAAAATTGTCATTTATGGAGATTTTTCACATTTTTAATACATTGTGGGAATTTTTTTGTATACTATATTTTCAACCAGTGTAGTTATTTGTAGAATAATCTTAATCTGTCAACGAAAATTTAACTCAGAAAGTCAATTGGATTTACATAAATGTTTTTAGAGAGTTATATGAACCTAAGGATTATATGAATTTCATGTAGTTTATAGGGGGTTGTTTGAAATTTTTCCATTTTTTATTATTTTTATTGAAATTTGAGGAAATTAATTACGGGTCTTCCCAATAACCCCCTCATTGTTATTTTTAGATCCCTGACATTTTTAAAGTTTTCTTTAGGTCTAGATTCTTTAAAATGCTTTTATGAGTCCTTCCATCTATTTGTGGTTATTTTTTATGCTTTTTTCCCTATTTTATCATTATCTTCTCCTTGCCCTCTCTCTCTCTCTATTCTCTTTCCATCAGGGGTCGGCAACGAGTCAAGTCGGGCCGGTCCACGGCCAAAAAAGAGGGCCCAGGCCCCGTGGGCAGGGCCCGTCCTAGGCTTTGGGCCAATGGACGGGTTTACAGGCCCAGATTTTAAACATCTTATTTCTTTTGATTTTTTAATTTTAAGTTGTTCATTTATATATAATGTTAAAATAACACTAAATTTAAAGTATACTGTTGAAAAAAATATTTATATCTATTGAATTTTTAAAAATAAAAATATTAAATGAATTAACTACTTGAAAAATAAATAACTACATATAACTAACTAGGTTGACACCCATATAAATGTCAATAATTTGTATAATTCAATCACAATTCAAATAAAAATTACATAAAATTACACGTGACTCATTTATTGGATTACCCTCCATAGGCCAACGGGTCGGACCCAGGCCCCAGAATTAGACCCAGGCTCGGGCCGGCAGGGCTTTCGGGCCACGGGCTTTTTGATGACCATACTTTCCACACACAATCGTAAGTACTCTAAATATCAAGATATGTATATTCTTAAATGAGATATATACTTTTATAAAATCCGAAGTACATCCTAGGGAATTGAATGCTATTACTTTAAAAAAATGTGAAAATTTTTCAACGAGATATACAATAACTGATAGAGGCTAACAAGATATATAGTACTACATGTGTTTTATAAAAGTAATGAGTATGTTATCGCTAAAAATAAAATATAATTTAAACAGATTGGACTTTTTTTTTTAAATGTTGTACAGTTCATTTTACAATTCAAAACGCAGACCACACATGTTTTTTATTTTTTCAAAAGCATATACATTATTTAATGAGACATGTATTTTTATAAAAGATAGGGTATGTACTGCAATGAATTAAAGATATTATTTATAAAAATATGTAAATTTTTTTTAATGAAGTATACAAGTGAAGAAGGCCAACATAGGTACAAAGAAATGAATGTAACAATACTCTTTCTTATCACAGTTTCATGGGCCAAAAGGCCTATAGTTTGTGGTCCATATTTGCGTTTAGTGGGCGAGTGCTACTACACTCAGTTTTTTTTCTCAATAAAAAATGCTGACCTATATGTCTCGTTACAGATCCAGTGAAGCATATATCTCGTTAGATGATGTAAATATATCACTGAATGTTTTCTTACACTTACTAAAAATAGGTTCATTCAACTCAAAATAGAGCGATATACACTTTTTATCAAAACATATACCTCGTTAGATGATGTTTATTATTTAAAAAAAATAAAAACATATGAGATCTAAGTTTTTGTTGGTGAATATACCCGACTAAGTGTATCATTTTCCTTATGGGTGCCAATATTTCCACCCATAGTTCTTCAACCCACCACTTTCAAAAAAATAAAAATGTGGTTTTTTAAAGAGGTGAATGCACCCGATTCATTCGACTTTGTAAATTCATCCATTATGTCACAGGTCGATATCAACCTAAGACTCTCATGTGACCCATTTGACTTAGTGAAGTCGTCAAGTATGCAACGTTTTAAAACTCAACCTCACCTGCCTGATTGAACTAGTTAAACATTCACCCGCTTTGAATTCTGGTTCGGTTTACCCATATAACCTGATGATATAAAAAATTGGTAAAACTCAATCAACCCACCGGTGGATTATATCGAATGGTTCTTTATTCATAGAAATTATGATTAATCACTTGTTAAAATATGAAATGTAATACAAAGTTTAGATTTTATATACTAAAATCATGTTATGAAGTTAAATAAAACTTTTATGCAAAGATTTTCTAAAATATTTTATATTTTTATTTAGTAATGATAAGTAAAAAATATTATATTATAATTATGTCGCGGTCCAAATCTGGTTGACCCAATAGTTGAACTGATGACCTTTGACTCGTTCATTTTTCTGGTTCATTGAACGGTTCGATTTTTAAAACATTGCCATCATATCACAAATTGACATCACATTGTCGAACTGGTCCTAGAGATTTAAGGGTCACAAAGAGATATCCAAACACTACATCAAGTGATCTGCCTTTCATGATATTGAACAACGCACCATTGTTTGAAGATATTATTTCATTGAGAATGCCATAACACGTGAACACATTGTTCAAAACACAAAGTCGAATGGTCGTAGAGAGAGCCTTAGGTCTCTATGATTAGTTGGACTCTGTGATGTCGACCTGTGAAATAATGAACAACTTCACAAAGTTGAATGGGTCACAGAGAAGATATTAGGTTTCTGTTACATGTCAAGACTCAACGTGATGTCAAGCATAGTATATATATACAAAGTCAAATGGACCACAGAGATGACTTTAGGTCTCTATGACTAGTTCGACTGTGTGATGTCGATCTGTGGCATATTGGACGACTTCACAAAGTCGAATGGGTCGAGATGGATTTACTCCTTAAAAAAATACATTTTGATTTTTTGAGAAGGATGGGGTGAATAGCTATGTGGGTCAGAATACCAGTGCCCTTTCATTATTGGGCGGATGATAAGTCCAACAACTTAAAACGTAAGCCCATGTTATAAGCCCACTTGAGAATCCAAAGCTTCATGAAGGCCTCAATCAAAGCATCCTTGAAAAACCCAAGCATCTGAATATCTCTCTCTCTTCCAATCAGGGGCGGACTAGGATTTAGAACCAGGGGGGGCTAGGGATCAAACAATATCCTTGAAATAAAAATATATATATAACAAAATATAAATATAAAGATGATAATTTAAGACAAAAAATATCAAAATTCAAGTCATTCATTATAAGTCAATGCACCGATAAAGATCTCATAGAATATCTGATAATCATCACAAAAATAAATAAGAAATTACATATCTTGCTCATGATTGACCTGAAAATTCAATTAAAAATCAACAAAAATAAAAAAATTGTATCAAAATAAAATAAATAAATAAATCCCCAAAAAACATTTTATCAAAGCATGTACCTCGTCAACATGTGTATATGCTTCGATGATTTTCTATCGACGTAAACAAAAATAGATAACCCAAGACCATAATCCATTAATACCTTCAAGAAATAATTACTAATGCTATTCAAAGTTTTAACACCACCAAATCTCTATAACAAGTTCAAAAATCAATCAATCCATAAAAAAAGTACAAAACAATGGTTTCCAAAAATGCTCGGGAAATCAAAACACAACCAATAAAGAACTATATATAAGAAATGCTAATGAAATCATAAAAGGTTCTCATCTCCCACTTCACTGACTCAAAACGCAACCTTTATCATGCCCCTTTTTCTCCAAACTCGAAGTGTGAGAACCATATATCAGAAGAACAAAATGAAACCAAAAGATGTAATGGGTTCACCAAATATACCAACCTATGCATTTCGTTTACCCAACATACATTTGGCAATGAAAAGTATAATAAATCACATTGAAACATTTTTGTATTCCAAGGTCTATATACCTCAATGGAATGCTTGCAAAGTCAGAGGACCCTCGGATCCCAACGGCGTCGGACGGATCTGGCCAAAAAAGGAAGGAAATATTTGAAATGTCAAACTCACACACAAATGCTAAATTCATTAGAATAAACCAAACGAACACTTGGATCAATGAACTCACCCTGCATTATCGAGCTTCAAAATGACCTTCCATTCAACGGATCGTCTCTCCTTCAACACCGACGGTCGGTTTCTGGGGATCGTCTGCACCGCAGCTTCGAGAAATCGGTCATGGAAGAGGAATAGATGGCCAGATGGGATCAAGGCCGGAAGGTCATCGTCAAATCGGCCATCGGTCGTCTAGGATTTCAAAAGAGGGGAGAAAACAAGCAGCATTGTAAAAAATTTACCCCGAGAGGAGAGAGAAGTAGAACGTGAGGTTTTATACATGGGTTGTTTTTAATGAGGGTAGATCCGTCAATTTACTCGACCACTGGCTTAAAAAAAATGATTCCCACAAAAAGCTCTCTTTTTGAGCTTCTCAAATCACATATTTCAAGATAAAAATTTAAAAGAATCCAAGTGTGGATTCTTGCAAAAGCTATCCCGTTTGGTTGCATGATTTAAGTTTTTTAGCTTTTAAAAAAACAAAATCTGTCGAAACGTGCAACCAAACGGGGCAGAATGTATAGTTTGACAACTTGTGTAGAAGTATTTCTACAAGAAGTTTCTTGTGGAAAAAGTTACTTTTAAATAATAAACTTCTTGTATTTAGAGTAGAAGGTGTTTGAGAACACATATTGAGGAATGATTTCAAAAAGTACTTTTGTAATATAAATCACATGAATTATCTAAAATACCTTGCACCCATGTTATACAATTATCTTAATATATCAATATAAATAAAATAATATAATCAACTATATAAATCTCAAATACTAATAAATAAGCAAATGGATAAGACCTATGTTTGGTTCCAGAATAAGACTAGAATAAATAAGAATAATTTCAAAATGGGTGTTTGAAATGCTAGAATAAATAAAATCAATATGTTAGAATTAACTAATATAAATAGTATATGAATTCCAATCAATCCTCCATCAAATAAAAAACACTTTATTTATGTATATATAAAATAATAATAAATCTTGAAATAACTTAATTCTATCCAAACATATGCGAATGAATTTTTGAGAATTTGTAAAATTTTAGAAGGTATTTTGTTAAAACATTAATTTTTTTTAACTTCTGCCGCCGGAGGACGAAAAGCCGGGATCTGCTTCGCAGGGCGGATCGAAGGTTCTTCTTTCGATTCGATTATCGATATGGCTTCAAAATTTCGTTTTTTTTTTATAACAAAATGCAAAATCGTTGTTTGATTCCGGCGCAGATGGAGGAGGAGGACCCCGAGCGGAAGAAGAAGAAAGAAGAGAAGGTCTGGTTCTTTCAAACATCTCTGTTTTGTCTTCTCGCTTGTTTTTGTTGGGTTTTGATTTTTTTTTTTGGTTGTGCGATTGAAGGCGAGAGAGATGGAGTTGAAGAAACTGAAGGCCTTGCAGAAGGCCGAGGCGGCGAAAAATCAGGTAAAAATCGTGTTTTATTTTGGGTTCTGTGTGAATTGTGTTCAAAAGTTTGGAATTTTGAGGTTTAGTTGATGTCGGCGGATTCACAGTCACAGCAGAAACCATCGTCGAAGAAGAGCGAGAAGAAGAACCAAAGGAGAGGCGGTGGAGCGGAGGAAGAGAAGCCAGAAGACTTCGTTGATCCAGAGACCCCTAATGGGGAGAAGAAGAAGCTCTCGCCTGTCATGGCAAAGCAGTACATCCCCAGCACCGTGGAGAAGGCGTAAGTCTTTTAAAAAAGACAAAAAATTGCTTGAAATTGAGTAGGTTTTGATTTTGTGTTGACATCCTTTGATTTTTTATTGTTTATATTAGGTGGTACGCATGGTGGGAGAAATCGAATTTCTTCCGTGCGGATGCAGACAGCAAGAAACCACCCTTTGTTATTGTGAGTTGCACATTTGTTTTGAGCTTCACTGGTGTTATCCACTATTTTTTTTCTTGGTCTGTATTTGAAAAGAAGCTTTTTTTGTCTCGTATAGGGTTTATTCTCTCGGTTTATGAAATTGGGGAGTGTCAGCACGCCAAATGTTTGTAATGCTTAGGTTCCTAGAGATATATGCATGCAATATATGTTGCATTTTGCGGGTATTGTATGGGTCATTGGGTCCCACTGTGGGTGGTCATCCACATGACAGAGTACAAGTAGGCATTTTAAAGGGTGAATGATGTTGTTGGGGGGTGTTTTAGTTGTTTGGTTTTGGAGATAGCTCATCTCATTTTGCTTGTCTTCTGAAGCTTATTGTTTGGGGACTTCTTATCCTTAGAGCTTCTCCTCATATTTATAAATTATATCTGCCCACCTTTTTTGTCAAAAAAGAGAACTTTTTAATTGAAAGCCGTAGGCATATATATGCAAATAAAATGAAGGAAAAAACCACCCACCATCTTCAAATTCTGTTCTTTGCATGGACAGTCATTCGAGCACTTCTAGATGCTAGTGAAATGACCTTGAGCATGTGTAAAAGCTATAACATTAATCATTTGGTGTGATTATGATGGAGAGCCATTTTTGATGTTTCATCAGTAACCTTTGCAGGTTGTTCCTCCTCCTAATGTGACTGGGGCCCTGCATATAGGTCATGGACTTACGGCTTCCATAGAGGTAGTTTATGATCCTTTTTTACAACTCCTTTAGTTGGAATTTAACAGATTTATACAATTTTATTCCTTGTTTGAATCTTCATGTTTACAGGACTTAATTATCCGGTGGCGAAGAATGTCAGGTTACAATACTTTGTGGGTGCCCGGGATGGACCATGCTGGCATAGCGACTCAGGTAGAGTGTCACATCATGTGCGTGCCTTACAGGGGGAAATTATATAAAATACTTTTTTTCCCCATGGATAGCATATGAAACCTTTCACTGACTCGAATTTGTGTTAAGGAATATCATCTTGACTTGAAGATGTTATGAGTCATGATCAGATGATGTAAATATTTAGCATGATTTGATATTGAAAATGCGGGCCTTGGATAAATGGTGTACTCATCTACCATGACATGATCTTGTTAATCAATGTAAATTTCTCTTGTGATTGTCCTCTTTAAATGTGGGCCTTGCAATTTTTTTCCATTAAAAATACATGGTTGAAAATAATGTGTATATCTATCAAGAGATTCCTTCAAAGAGTTGCTGGAATATTATTGCATTGTGTCATCATATAAGTACAATGTACAACACAAGAAACCTTTTTTTCCCCTCCAAAATTTTGGGTTTGGTTACATGAATCATTTTATCCACTCAGCTTGATCAAGGGTTACATCCCCTGGTACATATATAGAATTCATTCTTATTGCCATCATTCAAGATTGTTTTGGCATACCCTTGTTCTAGGAGTCCCTTTAATGACGATCATACCTCTTCCTAACCGAGCACCCATTGGTCTTCATTGCATATGCTCAAAGAATCTCAAATGATTTTCCGTCATCTTATTTTCTATTGGAGTAGCATTTAACTTTTCGTGAATATGCCCATTTCTTATTCTATTTTTCCTTGTCTTGCCACTCAACATTCTCCTTTCAGCTCCACTTGTACGTCGAACATGTTTCTTTATTGCCCAATACTTTTAATCACTTGGAATTTGAAGACTATATTGGAAAAAGGCCAAATTGCGTTATGTTTACTCGTTCTGTATTCTTGAATCTTGTTGAGTTGTTGTATGTGATTGATGTCTTAGTGGTACACCTGTAGTGATTCCCTATTTCTGAGATCCTTCATTCGGGGTGCCATATATGTACTCGATCTTTCCTTAACCGATGTGATGCTTCTAGAGATTCCTTCATTTAAGTTTTAATATCCCAAAATTTGAAGAATCCCTGTACCCGATTGATGCAGCGTGAGGGGTCACGCTCTTCTGCCGACTCGATCGACCTTCAGGGATGCGAGATCTGCAAGCTCCAACAAAGCTGTTAATTCTTCAATAGAACGATACTAGAGATGTTGGGCTTCAAATATCTGTTGATTTTCTAAGAAATGCTAAAAATTTGGTATTTTTATGTAAATGTTAGTACTCCAAACAAAATGCTATATATAAAATAAATAAACTTTAAATAATCCAAAATCGTTTTTTTTTTTTATAACAAAAATCCAAATTCGTTGTTTGATTCCGGCGCAGATGGAGGAGGAGGACCCCGAGCGGAAGAAGAAGAAAGAAGAGAAGGTCTGGTTCTTTCAAACATCTCTGTTTTGTCTTCTTGCGTGTTTTTGTTGGGTTTTGATTTTTTTTTTGGTTGTGCGATTTTTGAAGGCCTTGCAGAAGGCCGAGGCGGCGAAAAATCAGGTAAAAATCGTGCTTTATTTTGGGTTCTGTGTGAATTGTGTTCAAAAGTTTGGAATTTTGAGCTTTAGTTGATGTCGGCGGATTCACAGTCACAACAGAAACCATCGTCGAAGAAGAGTGAGAAGAAGAACCAAAGGAGAGGTGGCGGAGCGGAGGAAGAGAAGCCAGAAGACTTCATTGATCCAGAGACCCCTAATGGGGAGAAGAAGAAGCTCTCGCCTGTCATGGCAAAGCAGTACAGCCCCAGCACCGTGGAGAAGGCGTAAGTCTTTTAAAAAAGACAAAAAAGTGCTTGAAATTGAGTAGGTTTTGATTTTGTGTTGACATCCTTTGATTTTTTTATTGTTTATATTAGGTGGTACGCATGGTGGGAGAAATCGAATTTCTTCCGTGCGGATGCAGACAGCAAGAAACCACCCTTTGTTATTGTGAGTTGCACATTTGTTTTGAGCTTCACTGGTGTTATCCACTGTTTTTTTTCTTGGTCTGTATTTGAAAAGAAGCTTTTTTGTCTCGTATAGGGTTTATTCTCTCGGTTTATGAAATTGGGGAGTGTCAGCACGCCCTTTAGTAAATGTTTGTAATGCTTAGGTTCCTAGAGATATATGCATGCAATATATGTTGCATTTTGCGGGTATTGTACGGGTCCCACTGTGGGTGGTCATCCACATGACAGAGTACAAGTAGGCATTTTAAAGGGTGAATGATGTTGTTGGGGGGTGTTGTAGTTGTTTGGTTTTGGAGATAGCTCATCTCATTTTGCTTGTCTTCTGAAGCTTATTGTTAGGGATCCTTAGAGCTTCTCCTCTTATTTACAAATTATATCTGCCCACCTTTTTTGTCAAAAAAAGAGAACTTTTTAATTGAAAGCCGTAGGAAAATATATGCAAGTAAAATGAAGGAAAAAACCACCTCACCATCTTCAAATTCTGTTCTTTGCATGGACAGTCGTTCGAGCACTTCTAGATGCTAGTGAAATGACCTTGAGCATGTGTAAAAGCTATAACATTAATCATTTGGTTTGATTGTGATGGAAAGCCATTTTTGATGTTTCATCAGTAACCTTTGCAGGTTGTTCCTCCTCCTAATGTGACTGGGGCCCTGCATATAGGTCATGGACTTACGGCTTCCATAGAGGTAGTTTATGATCCTTTTTTACAACTCCTTTAGTTGGAATTTAACAGATTTATACAATTTTATTCCTTGTTTGAATCTTCATGTTTACAGGACTTAATTATCCGGTGGCGAAGAATGTCAGGTTACAATACTTTGTGGCTGCCTGGGATGGACCATGCTGGCATAGCGACCCAGGTAGAGTGTCACACCATGTGCATGCCTTACAGGTTGAACTGGTGGGGTTCAGTGGGGGCAATTATATAAAATACTTTTTTTCCCTTGGATAGCATATGAAACCTTTCACCGACTCGAATTTGTGTTAAGGAATATCATCTTGACTCGAAGATGTTATGAGTCATGATCAGATTATGTAAATATCTAGCATGATTTGATATTGAAATTGTGGGCCTTGGATAAATGGTGTACTCATCTACTGTGACATAATCTTATTAATCATAAATTTCTCTTGTGATTGTCCTCTTTAAATGTGGGCCTTGCAATTTTTTTTCCCGTTAAAAATACGTAGTTGAAAATATTGTGTATATCTATCAAGAGATCCCTTCAAAGAGTTGCTGGAATATTATTGCATTGTGTCATCATATAATTACAATGTACAACACAAGAAACCTTTTTTTCCTCTCCAAAATTTTGGGTTTGGTTACATGAATCATTTTTATCCACTCAGCTAGATCAAGGGTTACATCCCCTGGTACATATATAGAATTCATTCTTATTGTCATCATTCAAGATTGTTTTGGCATACCCTTGTTCTAGGAGTCCCTTTAATGACGATCATACCTCTCTTCCTAACCGAGCACCCATTGGTCTTCATTGCACATGCTCAAAGAATCTAAATGATTTTCCGTCATCTTATTTTCTATTGGAGTAAACATCTAACTTTTCGTGAATATGCCCATTTCTTATTCTATCTTTTCTTGTCTTGCTACTCAACATTCTCCTTTCTGCTCCACTTGTACGTCGAACATGTTTCTTTATTGCCCAATACTTTTAATCACTTGGAATTTGAAGACTATATTGGAAAAAGGCTAAATTGCGTTATGTTTACTTGTTCCGTTTTCTTGAATCTTGTTGAGTTGTTGTATGTGATTGATGTCTTAGTGGTACACCTGTAGTGATTCCCTATTTCTGAGATCCTTCATTCGGGGTGCCATATATGTACTCGATCTTTCCTTAACCGATGTGATGCTTCTAGAGATTCCTTCATTTTAGTTTTAATATCCCAAAATTTGAAGGATCCCTGTACCCGATCCTTCCCGTATCCAATAATCATACTGATACCTAAGTAACATACATGATTCCTGATTGAATGAGTAGAGCTGGTGTTTCATCCGGGTAAAATTAATAACCTTGCTTGTATGATAGTAGTGACAGTTTCTTTTCTGTTTTAATTGCTCGATGAGTTCATGCTTGGACCTTTTGTTTTACTTTGCATGTCGATGACAATGGAAAGAGCTGCCTTCTGCTTATTCTCTTGGGTTGTCTTTTATCTTATAAACCCGGAATTCACTTGTTGTCTGGGTATGCATTCTGCAGGTCGTTGTGGAGAAGAAGATAATGCGTGAAAGGAAGCAAACCAGGCATGATGTTGGTCGTGAGGCATTTGTAAATGAGGTTAGTTCAAACAGTTTATAAAGCTCGTTGGATCAGTTATGCCTTACATAATTGAACTTTTCTCTACCAAATACTGTTTTCATTGTCACTATTGCATTTCTTTATAGTACTGAGATTTTTTAATGAGTATCGTGTTTCAGTTGTCAGAATTTGATAATTTTTCTTATAATTTTCTTTGTATTTTTGTGCATTATTGATAAAAAAAGGTTTGGCAATGGAAAAAAGATTATGGAGGTACGATACTAAATCAAGAACGGCGGCTTGGTGCTTCTCTTGATTGGTCGCGAGAGGTTGGATGTATTAGTCAGTCATACTTTCAGTATTGGTGGTATTTCTTGATAAAATATTCAATGCATCTAATATGGTCTGCCTCATTAATTGCTCTCTAGACCTTTCTGATTGTAATATTTTCTCTCTGTATCAGTGCTTCACAATGGATGAGCAAAGATCAAAAGCTGTAACTGAGGCTTTTGTGAGGCTATACAAAGAAGGTCTTATATACAGGTTTCACAGTCAAAAGTCATCATTTTTTTCTCTTGGTTTTAGAGGGCAATTACTCTGTGTCATCTTTTTATTTCCCATCTGGACATTTCCTTATCTGTTTTTCATGTTCTACCAAACCTTTTGGCGTTCCAGTATTCTTTAATTATCCATCATAATTTCTGGTGTTGTGATCATTGAAGTTTTTGTTTCACACTGCAGGGATCATCGACTTGTTAATTGGGACTGCGTGTTGCGAACAGCTATATCTGATATTGAGGCATGCTAAGTGTTTTTTTTTTCAACTACAAAATTTGAGGCATGCAAAGTTATTCATGTTATTAATTATATTAAAAAAACACAAATGTGTAGCACAAATTTCATATTGCATGGTGTTTTTTTTTTTTTTGTCTAAATGCATGGAACTTGTAGGTCGACTATAAGGACATCAAAGAACGAACCTTGTTGAAGGTTCCTGGTTATCAAGACCCTGTGGAATTCGGTGTCCTGACATCTTTTGCTTATCCACTTGAAGGAGAATTGGGTGAGATTGTTGTTGCGACAACCAGAGTAGAGACAATGCTTGGAGACACAGCTATTGCTATCCATCCAGAAGACAAATGGTACAGTCATCTTCATGGAAAATTTGCAATCCATCCATTTAATGGAAGGAAACTCCCCATAATATGTGATGCCATGCTAGTTGATCCGGAATTTGGCACCGGTGCTGTTAAGGTGCTTATCTTTTTGTTCCTTCACCAATTTCTGATCTAATTTTAAAAAAAATTTAACTTGATAATGTGTGTTTTCTTGGCCTTCTTTCTAAATTTTAAATTATGTTCATATTCAGATCACTCCGGCTCATGATCCCAATGACTTTGATGTGGGGAAACGTCATTGTCTTGAATTCATTAACATATTTACAGATGATGGGAATATAAACAGTAATGGGGGCTCAAATTTTGAAGGGATGCCACGTTTTAAGGCTCGTTTGGCTGTGGTTGAGGCTCTCAAGGAAAAGGTACAATTGCTTGTGCGCAAGCCATTTACATAATGGAATGGGATTAGACAATGCAAGGAGGCAGATAGTAGGTCTGCAGACCACAAAAGCATTCCTGTTCTGTCTATTTTTTATCAAGATTTTTAGTTAACCGTGTATATTTAATTGATCATTAAGTCAAAATCATTATGACATGGTTTTTTTTTATTCTTGCTGGCGATATATGTACAGTTGCACTGTGGAAAATAGTTTTTAGTTACACCTCAGATACTGTCCAGTTGTATGCTTATCTGGTTAGGGTAGGATAGTGACATTCATATTCTAATGCTTTTAATGTCTATGATGATTATGCTTACTATGGGGGTGATCTAATTTCTGATGAAAATATCTCATTACTGAATGTCTGTATCTCCTTTGCGTTGTTTTTTCATGTGCAAGCATTCGTTTGTTATCCAAAGCATTTCATCAAACTAATAATGGTCGTGGATTTCATTGCAAATAGGGGCTGTATATAGGTGCCCAGAATAATGAGATGCGTCTTGGCATTTGTTCAAGGACTAATGATGTCGTGGAACCAATGATAAAACCACAGTGGTTTGTCAATTGTCAGAGCATGGCTAAGGAAGCCCTTGATGCTGTTATGGATGAGAATAACAGAAAAATTGAGATCATCCCAAAGCAGTATGCACAGGAATGGAAGAGGTTTTGCCATATGCTTTCTATCTTTATATGTGTAGCATTTTGACTTAAATACTGTTTCAAAATATAAATATGTTATGGTAAAGTAACAATTCGCTTCCGGATACATGTTGTAGATGGTTGGAGAATATTCGCGATTGGTGCGTCTCCAGGCAACTTTGGTGGGGGCATCGAATTCCTGCTTGGTATGTGATCTTGGAGGATGATCAACTTAAAGAAATCGGAGCATACAATGACCATTGGGTGGTTGGAAGAAATGAGGAAGAAGCTCTTTCAGAGGCATTTGGAAAGTTTCAAGAGAAAATGTTTCATATCGAGCAAGATCCAGATGTATTAGACACATGGTTTTCTGCTGGCCTCTTTCCATTATCTGTGCTGATGCTCTCCGCTTTGCACTAATCTCTTACACTGCTCAGGTAATGTGTCATGCTATTGTTCATCAGATTTCTATTTTTGCTACCAAACTGATTTCTTTGCCATTCCTGTCAGATAAGATCAATCTAGACATTCAGAGGGTTGTTGGATATCGCCAGTGGTGTAACAAGCTTTGGAATGCCATAAGGTTTGCCATGAACAAACTGGGTGATGATTATTGTCCCCCTGTGAATATTGAGGTGCAGCAGATGCCATTTAGCTGCAAGTGGATACTATCAGTATTGAACAAAGCCATATCCAAAACTGTGTCATCTCTTGAAGCCTACGAGTTTTCAGATGCAGCCACTGTTGTATATTCTTGGTGGCAGTTCCAGCTCTGTGATGTCTTTATTGAAGTAATCAAACCCTATTTTTCTGCTGAATCAAAGTTTGATGATTCGCGAAAGGCATCAAGAGATGCACTGTGGGTTTGTCTGGATACTGGTTTGCGCTTGCTCCATCCATTCATGCCCTTTGTGACAGAAGAATTATGGCAGCGCCTTCCTCAGGTGGCAGGAAGTTGCAACAGGAGAGAATCTATTGTGATATCAGAGTACCCATCCGTTGTTGATGTAAGTTTCTTAATTGCCATCATATTTTCTGTAAAAATCTATTGCTTGAAAATCTGGTTTTTAATATGAGTTGTATTACTGCTATGATAGGCTTGGACAAATGAACCTGTTGAAAGGGAAATGGGTCTTATTGAATCCATTGTAAAATCAATCAGATCACTTCGCTCCATGATGCTTCCGAATGAAAGGAATGAAAGGTAATTTATCACCGTATGTCCGTATGTGTTTGATATTGATATTTATAGTTCCATCAATACTTTAACTTGTTCTTTGCCATCTCCCTCCAGACGACCTGCTTATGTGATGTGTCATGTGGATGTTGTTTCTGATACCATAAGAAGATATGAGCTAGAAATATCTAATCTTGCTTCCTTATCATCTTTGAAGGTATTTGTCCCCTGCTATCAAATAGTTGTTCTGTTTATATTGATTGCTGTGGTTTGTTGATAAGACCGGAATTGATCGTTCTAATTGTTCCAGACTAGGGTAGTAACTTATCTGAGTCTGGCATCTGTTTCTTTTAACTCTTCAATGTAGCCGTGATGTACATCCAAAGCAACTGCATGAGTTTTAAAAATCTGATCTATTGTCTACAAATATAATTTCCTGGATCGTCTGATTCAATTATGAAGAGAATATAATGAAAGTGGCACTTGATAGCAGTGCATATATTTAATAGAGTACCCTTGCATATCCTTGGTTAATTGAGACATACTGTGGTTGAAAACTGGTTCATATGGCTTTACATGTGTGGATGGTCCAACGTCAGAAAATAAGCACCTTGAAAAATTATGTTGTGTGAAACTTTGCCATTGTTAAATTTATATCTACAGATCATAACATACAAATTTGAAGAGTTCTTGTCACAGCATCTGGTCATATGCATGGTTTGCAAGAAATGTCCCAATTGATTTGAAATTAATTTTAAATTTACCTCTCATATGCTTGTTATTTCGACTCATTTGAGCATTTCTAATTGATAGCATCTTTGATGGTAATGATTCAAACTTTCCTATGATTTAATTCAATCTATGAAGCAAAGGGATGCAATCGCTCTTTTTTTTTTGTTCAAATGACAGCTTTTATGGCACCAAATTGTTGCAGGTACTAAGTGAGAATGATGGAGCTCCTACTGGGTGTTCAGTAAGCGTCGTGAATGAACAGATTTCTGTGTATCTGCAACTACAAGGAAATCTGAATGCTGAAGCTGAGCGCGAGAAGCTACAGAAAAAGAGAGAAGAACTACAAAAGTAAGCTCAGTTCATGATATATGTATTAAACCATATTACATCTTACCTTTGTCTTCCAAGAACGGAAGGTAACCCGAGTGATTCGGGGGCCAGGTTTTTTAGATTTCATTTTGCAATTCCCCAGTGTCCTATGCCATGCATTCAAAATTAATTATACGGACATCCAGTTCTGGTCCTAATGTGCTACATCCAGAGGATCTAGGCTCTCAGATAGGTTGCCTTTTGTTCTAGAATTCAAGGGACATATTCTTGTCGATATTGATGGGCAATTTATCAGTCATATCTACCTTTGGTCCTGTTCATATATTTTTGAAATGATAGTCTGGTATCTAAGTAGGGTCCTGGTTTGCTATTAGTCTTTTTGAATTGGTGTCGTGGGGTGCAGAACGTAAATTTAGGTCTGCAGAATCTGGCTTCAGACATGTGTCAGATATCTTGTACACCCCATCACCACTTAGTATGAACATAGCTAATATTTGTCTCTCTTCAGCAGTTGTGTGGAAGGCCCTGTACTTAGAATTTCAGTCCACAGATCACATGTGATCCATGATTTTTCTGTTCATTGAGTTTTTTAGCGGACCACCTATCTCTGTCTATCTATATAACCATAAAGATGTCTGCTTTGTGTATCACAAATGAATGGAATAAAATAAAATAAAATAAGCTGAATCGCTTAGAAACCACGAATGGATGCTGCATCTTTCTTTGCAGAGGGGTCCACTGGTCCGCTAAACATTGTTTTTTTCAGTATTAATCAATGTGTTTATGTAATTATTTATTCGTTCCATCTATTCTATGCATCAATTCATCAAAAATAGCAAGTTTTGATTTGCAAGTTAGAGGTACGAGAGTTTACGTTCCTTTCTTCCGTTCTTTTTTGTGGTCGAATAGCATCAGATAAACTCGTGTTCCTTTTGCCTGGCATCTTCTTTCCCATGTGGCAGGCAACACGATAACTTGGAGAAAAAGATGAGTGCCTCAGGTTACAAGGAGAAGGTGCCTCAAAACATTCATGAAGACAATCTCAAGAAGCTGAATAAGTTACTTCAGGAACTCGGCATAATTGATGAAGCTGACAGAAAATTGATTGATATGGGCAATGGCGAGAATTAATTCTCACAGGTATGGATGAATTATGTGCTTCCAAAATCCTGAGTTATTTATTACATTTTCTGGATATTGTTTGGATGTATTTTATTTATTGGCATTTTTGTGTGATCTAAATTGGGATGGGATAACATTTTCTCCCTATTCGAGGCCCGACAGCATCGGTTCCTCGTGGTCTGTTAAGTTTTATAGGGCAAGATGATGTGAGTCATGACAAATTCTACTTTTAATTATGGCACTTTGTGCTTATCTTTTTGACCAATTTTTTTCCCTTCAAAATCGGAGTCTACAATGTGATTTGATTTAAAATTCCGTTCATATGTTGCAATCGGAGTTTACATTGCGTTCATATGTTGTACATTTTAATGTCCTTGAATGATATGATCTGATAAATGAGAATTTTTTAAATTAATTTATCAATGAGTTAATTTATTTATTTGGTGGCATTATAAATGAGGTTTTAAATTTTCAGTTTATCTGTAATTCAATTTCTGGTTTAGACCATCTGCTGTGTAAAGATGGCAATTGTGTTGGCTCAGTGAATTGTGTGTCGTATAGATTTTTTTTAAAAATATTTCAATTCAAACGCACAATTAAAATTCTACTAGAATAACTTTAAGAAAATGGATTTGATTCATTAATTTTCAGATATGTATCCAATTAGATTTTTTTAAGAAGTCCACGAGCACCTCAAATTGAGTGATTTCATATTTGGTGTTGGTTATTTGCAACAGTACAAGATTCTATCATTTTTTGAGTTAATTTGGGCATGGCATTGGATTATTGGATTGTCACGTAACCCCTCATTGCAGTCCAGCCCGTTTTTCTTTTCTATAAAATTATATATTCATCCTTTGAAGTGAATGCTATTATATAAAATGATGTATATATTGAGATACATTAGTATTTTTTTTTATAGTGAAAAAATAAATTATTTTTTTGAGTCATATACTATGTTAGAATCCTATAGCGTACGGGCTGCAATGATAGACTGCGTGTATCAGCGCTCTTGTTGATATATAACGAGGTAATATTATGAACCTGTATGGTTCAATGTAGAGGTAATGTTTTGATGGAAAATCTCATGTTTTGAATTTTTTCTACAAGGTGTATAAAAATAAAGTATTTTCAAATTGAGTGTTGTTACACTCAGTTTTTTTTTAGTTCAAAACATAGTCTTATACCAATAATAATATTTGAGCCCCAATTGGTAGACCCCATCTTATGCCCCATGAGGTTGCAAGATTGAAACCCCCAATTTACCCTTCCATGTATTTGTGCATTTTATACCAAAACAGATCCCTTAATTTACGAGGTGGTTACGATTTGGTTTGTTCTTTCTTATTTTAAAAGCAATCAATTCAATTAGAAGTCATTACGATTTGGTTTGTTCTTTCTTTTCTAAAAGTAATAGAAGTTATTATTTACAATTTGACAAAAGAAAGAGGGTGGTTATCATTGACTGGAAAGAAAATCTTTGATTCAACATGTCGCATTTACATGTTGTGATGATTGTAGTGGTCTTTTCCAATAGGCGTGAGAGATAAGTTAG
Organism: Acorus calamus; assembly: GCA_030737845.1. Lineage (NCBI taxonomy): Eukaryota > Viridiplantae > Streptophyta > Magnoliopsida > Acorales > Acoraceae > Acorus > Acorus calamus. The sequence goes on along the minus strand of CM060869.1, from coordinate 2,682,294 downwards.
TACAAATCATTTTTTCAATTCCAAATATCGAGCTAGAACTTTTCGATTTAGATTGATTCGAGGAATAGAAAACAAATACTTGATTTCAGTTTTGTGGGGATCAGAGAAAAAGAATACAATTTCTTGATTTTTTTAGCAACCTATTTGTGGTGCAATGATAATCTTTTCAGGTTAGGCTATATTGATCTAAATAAAACATTTTGATTTGAGTCGAGAATGTTTACTATTTCACATTCATTTTTGAATCCTTATGTGCATGTAAGATCAAATTTTTTAATATAAATTCAGATATATGTCCGTTGTATCTAGATTTTATATGCATTTTGTGTTTAGTTGCGATTTGTATAATCATTTATATTGTTTATGTGTATAATTATACATATTGAATCATTCAACATATTTTAGTCTTGCATAATCATTTTTCAACTCATATACATTTGTTTAATGTAAATTTTTTAATGACGATTCTAGATACACGTAATGTGTATATGAATAATTCAGATACAGATCTGTTGTATCTGAATTTTATATGCATTTTGTGTTTAGGTACAGTTTGTATAATCGTTTATGTTGTTGTTTATGTGTATAATTATGCATATTGAATCCTTCAACATATTTTAGTCTCGTATTATCATTTTTCAACTCATATACATTTTGTCTAATGTAAATTTTTTAATAACGATTTCAGATACACTTAATGTGTATTTGAATAATTTATTCAGCCCAATGTGTTGTATGTTATGTTTGTTCTAATGATTTGATTAATGTGTATCTGAATAATATTTAATTATTTTATGTATTTAAAAATATTTATTAATCATATACATGTTTATAAATCACTTTTTCTTATACAAAACAATGTGCATAAGATACCTTTGACGATTATATTAAACTTTTTAGATACAACTTTTATCTGAAAAACTAATATAGGAATGTATCCAAATCTGTTATATATATCTGAAAAAACTAATATATTTATCTATATATGAAATTCTAATATATTCATTTGTATTTGTAGGTGTATCTGAAAAAAGTAGAGGTAAAGGTCGGAGGAGGGCTCGAGAGGTAGCCGATCCACCTCTCAAATGATAGAGGGCGATGAGAGGAATACAAGGGTGGTGATGCTCGTCCTCGGAGATGAGGAGGCCGACCGAAATGAATTTTTAAAGTAGTGGATGATTTAAGAGGGTAAAAAAGAAATTTTCCAAAGGAGAGAGTGCTAAGAGAGGAGACGGTTATACAATCCCTATTAATGAGAGATTTTTTTTTGGAGTGAAAGACTCAAATATAAATAAAGGGTAATATTGTCTTTGCTCTTTTTACTTTTTAAAAAAATCAAACAGGAAACCAATCAGGTTGAGGTTTTTGAATGAAGCTTAAATTTTGGGGTCCATGTAGCAAGACCTGTCTTATATACTATGTTAGAAATCCAGTGAAATATATACTTTGTTACTTATTAAAAATAGATTCATTCAATTCGAAATAAAGCAATATGTATTTTTTATCAAAATATATATTTCATTAGATGATGTCTATTATTTTAAAAAATGAAAATATGCGAGATCTGAGTTTTGAGTTTTGGTTGGTAAATGTGATGAGTCTAACATTTTCCTTTCAAATTGTATGGATGTACTAGTAGAAGTGAAACTTTTAAATTCACAATGTTCCGTTTGATTCTGATTGAGTCAAGTTCAGGTTGGTTTTCAGATGTTAATGCGTGGTGTCAAACCGTGCCTAAATTTATGAATCTTAAGACATATCCGGTTTGGAAACGAGTTTGAGCAATTTTTGGATTTACATAAAGTTGATTTTTCCAAACTTGTACGAGTTTGAGCAATTTTTGAGTTTACAGGAAGTTGATTTTTCCAAACTCGTTTTCAAACAAAAAAAATGAGGCCAAAAGATGGAGGCAAATTTTTGTAAAAAAATGCTCAAAATCTAAGTTTTTCAGAAGCTGTGGAGAGGCAGCTTCCTGTAAAATCAATTTTAAATTCAACTTTTATCTAAAATCAGTTTTCTAATTGTGCAACCAAACATAGCTTGAGTTGGGTTTACGTGATTCAATTTTGTAACCTAAACACAATCGAAATAAGATGCTTTACACTCAGTTAGAAATCCTATGAAACAATGCATCGAAAGGTGAATATGTATCATTATAATTTTATTTTTTTTACATTTATTAAAAATGATTCATTCAATTTAAAATGAAGTAATGTACACTTGTAACTTTTTATCAAAATATATACATTGTTAGATAATATTTACTAGGGAAAAATCGATCTAGCTCCCTGAAAGCTTATGAAAATAAAAAAATCCCTCTAAAATTGGTAATCCCCTCGTGTCCCTATCTTATTATATAATATTTATTTTAGTCTCTATAACTAACCAGATGTGTGGTTAACCCTAACCATGCATGATAAATTATTGTTATATCATTTTAAAATTTATTTTCTTTATTAGAAAAAATCAATATAATTACCTGAAAACTTATGAAAATAAAAAAAAATCCCTGTGAAATTTAAAAATCGTCTTAACTACATGAAATCTTCTAAAAATCATAAAAAAATCCATTTAATTATCTAAAAATATATACTAATTTATTTAAATTTTATTAAACAAATTATAATTTATAATCTAGGTGCTATGTTTTTTATTGCTAATAATTTTGAGTTACAAATGTATTGTAGAATTTTGATTTGGTTTTAAATTGTTTTCTCTACTGATTTTGTAATGGAGTTAGTGAAACTGTAATTTTTTTTTGTTCAGTCTTTGTAATGAGATTGAGGAGGGAAAAATGTTGAAAAATGACTCAATTTTGTAGATTAATTGAGGTTCAACGGATATTTTTTTTTTACATATGAGATGAGGATGACATTTCAGGACATAGGGATGCTGAAAAATGACAGGGATATTTTTGTTTTACCAAAAAACTAAATCTGATTTTATAAAGTTTGTAGGGACTGAATCCAATTTTAATAAGTTTTTGAAAACTTATTTCAATATATTCTTAACCGGGGGACTAAATTCATTAATCATATACCCTTTATAGGGACCTAGGATGATTTTTTGATTTTAGAGGGACTTTTTGTAATTTCTGGGATATTTCAAGTAGTTAAGAAGATTTTTCCCTATTTACTATTTTATTTTAAAAAAAAAGTATATGTGATATACATTTTAGACTAAAAAAAAAAAAGTCTTCCATCCAAATATTGTTTGGGATAAACAAGATCACTACGAACCGCACAAAATTAAGCACCCCTAATGTGAAGACACTTTTGAACCAACTCCAAAATAACATCGCAACAATCATACACACCCCGTGTAACCCCTGAAATAATCCATTTTTGTCACAATACCCCTGATAAAATACTATTTTTTAACAATGACTAAATTGTGCATGAATTGCTTTTCTGAATTATTGTAGATCTTAAAATATATATTTATATTGTGCATAAATACCTCTAAAAAGGGCATGGATGCAAATTTTAACTTTTTTGAGGATATTACTGATAATGGAGCTTCAAGGTTTTTTTGGACAATATAGTATTTTTTGAGGAGTATATATGCAAAAGCCCAAAATTATAATGGAACAGCAAATGAATGAAACCTTCAAAATCAATTTTGATGTAAACGTGGATAACATTGCCACTTACAACCCGTTTATACAATGAAACAACTCCACAGTTATCACCATTTCCATATTTTTCTTCCCATCTTTAGCTATCAATGACATGTATCTTCCTAGAACCAGTAAAAAAAAAAATCCATTTCCTTTTCTCTAGTTACCTTATAAAAATGATCTTAGGATCATCAGACCAGTGAGGCACACTTCATGCGCATAAGTCTTATATATGTGCATGTGAATGTGATTTTGGTCACAAAATTTGATACATTTTCATAGAATCTGTATCGGGTGATCGTGTGGTTTACCTTCTCCGCTTCTTCTTGTCCGGTGTCTCGTGGACTTGCGTTTTGATCCCGTACATCCTCAGCTGGAAGTTCACAAAAGCCTCTGAAACAGCTTCAACCTCTGAAACAGTTTTCTTTAGGTCTAGGTTCCTTAAAATACTTTTATGAATCCTTCCATCTATTTGTGGTTATTTTTTATACCTTTTTTTTTTTTCATTTTATCATTATCTTCTCCTTTTGATTATGCCCCCTCTCTCTCTCTCTCTTCCCTTTCCATCAGGGTCGGCAACGGGCCGGGTCGGGCAGGTTTACGACAAAAAAAAGGGCACAGGCCCTGCTCACGGGATCGTGCCCGGGGTTTGGGCCCACGGACGGACTTACGGGCCCAGATTTTAAATATCTTATTTCTTTTATTTTTTTAATTTTAAATTGTTCATTTATATATAATGTTAAAATAACACTAAATTTAAAATATAATGTTAAAAAAATATTTAAATCTATAAAAATAAAAATATTAAATAAATTAATTACTTGAAAAAAATAAATTAACTACATGTAACTAACTAGGTTAACACCTATATAAATGTCAATAATTTGTATAATTCAACTACAATTACAATAAAAATTATATAAAGTTACATGTGACTTATTTATTGGATTGCTCCCCGTCAATGGGCCGGGGTCCAGGCCCTAAAATTAGGCCCGTGAACGGGCCCGGGCCGGCCAGGCTTACGGGCCTCTGACTTTTTGATGACTCATACTTTCCACACACAATCGTAAATACTCTAAATATCAAGATATGTATATTCTTAAATGAAATATATATTTTTATAAAATCTGAAGTACATTTTAGGGGATTGAATGCTATTACTTCTAAAAAAATGTGAAAACGAGGTATACAATAAGTGATAAGAGGCTAACAAGATATATAGTACTGCATGTGTTTTGTAAAAGTAATGAGTATGTTATCACTAAAAATAAAATATAATTTGAACAAATTGAACTTGTATTTTTTGAAAAATGTTGTACAGTTCATTTTACAATCAAAACGCATACCACATATGTTTTTTATTTTTTCAAAATCATATACATTATTTAATGAGACATGTAATTTTATAAAAGATAGAGTATATAATGCAATGAATTAAAAAATATTATTTATAAAAAATGTAAAATGTTTTAACGAAGCATACAAGTGAAGAAGGCCAACATAGGTATAAAGGAATGAATGTAATAATACTCTTTCTTTTCACAGTTTCTCACAGTTTCATGGGCCAAAAGGCCTATAGTATGTGGTCCATGTTTGCGTTTATTGGGCCAGTGCCACTACGCTAAGTTTTTTTCTCAATCCAAAACGTAGACTTATATGTCTCGTTACAGATTCAGTGAAGCATATACCTTGTTAGATGATATAAATACATATAAATACATAAAAATATTAAATTTTTTCTTATGCTTATTAGTCTGAGTTTTGATTGGTTAATGACTAAAGTTCATTCAACGGAAGATAAGTTGCAATGGAGCGAGCCCTCTTATGTTAAGCCAAGCCACCCACCTTTTTACCCCACCAATCAAATTTTTTTTTTAAAAAAACCGGTGTTTTGTATATCGACCGGATTTGGTCGCCTCATTCGCGCGAAATAATGTTTCGAACAGGATTATTATTTTTTTTTTGAAAAAAAACATATCCTCCTTGAATCTTTCATATCACTCAAAGTCTGAGTTTTAGGGAGAATAAATCATTATTTTTAAATTGAATATAAGAACAATTTTTTTTAATGTGACAAATTTCAAAACAAATATAAAATGTGTTTGAATAACTGGTACGTTTTTTTGTCAAACAAAAATCATTACGAATTCAAACGAAACTTAAAAATGATATATATTTGTCTAATAAGATATTTTTTTTAATGAATTAATTGGTATATCTACTTACATTTTTTTTAATCCCTTAGTTGTTGTTTGGGAAAAAATAAAAGATAAGATAAATCAAAAATTTATTTGTTTACAAAAAATAATGTTATCACCCTGTTGACCCATTTCGCCCAAAATAAGCCAACGGTCGCCAAAGCCCATGTCGAACTATAAGCCCGTTTTTTTTTTTTGATTGGTGGGATTGGAAAATTGTTTGGTGGGGATTGACGGGCCCCTTAAGCCCATGTTATAAGCCCACTTGACAATCCAAAGCTTCATGAAGGCCTCAATCAAAGCATCCTAGAAAACCCTAACATCTGAATCTCTCTCTCTCTCTCCAGTGAAGCTTATCGGAGAAGAAATGCCGCCAGAGGACGAAAAGCCGGGATCTGCTTCGCAGGGCGGATCGAAGGTTCTTCCTTTTCGATTCGATTGTCGATATGGCTTCAAAATTTCGTTTTTTTTTTAATAACAAAAATCCAAAATCGTTGTTTGATTCCGGCGCAGATGGAGGAGGAGGACCCCGAGCGGAAGAAGAAGAAAGAAGAGAAGGTCTGGTTCTTTCAAACATCTCTGTTTTGCCTTCTTGCGTGTTTTTGTTGGGTTTTGATTTTTTTTTTTTGGTTGTGCGATTGAAGGCGAGAGAGAAGGAGTTGAAGAAATTGAAGGCCTTGCAGAAGGCCGAGGCGGCGAAAAATCAGGTAAAAATCGTGCTTTATTTTGGGTTCTGTGTGAATTGTGTTCAAAAGTTTGGAATTTTGAGCTTTAGTTGATGTCGGCGGATTCACAGTCACAGCAGAAACCATCGACGAAGAAGAGTGAGAAGAAGAACCAAAGGAGAGGAGGCGGAGCGGAGGAAGAGAAGCCAGAAGACTTCATTGATCCAGAGACCCCTAATGGGGAGAAGAAGAAGCTCTCGCCTGTCATGGCAAAGCAGTACAGCCCCAGCACCGTGGAGAAGGCGTAAGTCTTTTAAAAAAGACAAAAAATTGCTTGAAATTGAGTAGGTTTTGATTTTGTGTTGACATCCTTTGATTTTTTTATTGTTTATATTAGGTGGTACGCATGGTGGGAGAAATCGAATTTCTTCCGTGCGGATGCAGACAGCAAGAAACCACCCTTTGTTATTGTGAGTTGCACATTTGTTTTGAGCTTCACTGGTGTTATCCACTATTTTTTTTCTTGGTCTGTATTTGAAAAGAAGCTTTTTTTTGTCTCGTATAGGGTTTATTCTCTCGGTTTATGAAATTGGGGAGTGTCAGCACGCCAAATGTTTGTAATGCTTAGGTTCCTAGAGATATATGCATGCAATATATGTTGCATTTTGTGGGTATTGTATGGGTCATTGGGTCCCACTGTGGGTGGTCATCTACATGACAGAGTACAAGTAGGCATTTTAAAGTATGAATGATGTTGTTGGGGGGTGTTGTAGTTGTTTGGTTTTGGAGATAGCTCATCTCATTTTGCTTGTCTTCTGAAGCTTATTGTTTGGGGACTTCTTATCCTTAGAGCTTCTCCTCTTATTTATAAATTATATCTGCCCACCTTTTTTGTCAAAAAAAGAGAACTTTTTAATTGAAAGCCGTAGGAAAATATATGCAAATAAAATGAAGGAAAAAACCACCTCACCATCTTCAAATTCTGTTCTTTGCATGGACAGTCGTTCGAGCACTTCTAGATGCTAGTGAAATGACCTTGAGCATGTGTAAAAGCTATAACATTAATCATTTGGTGTGATTGTGATGGAAAGCCATTTTTGATGTTTCATCAGTAACCTTTGCAGGTTGTTCCTCCTCCTAATGTGACTGGGGCCCTGCATATAGGTCATGGACTTACGGCTTCCATAGAGGTAGTTTATGATCCTTTTTTACAACTCCTTTAGTTGGAATTTAACAGATTTATACAATTTTATTCCTTGTTTGAATCTTCATGTTTACAGGACTTAATTATCCGGTGGCGAAGAATGTCAGGTTACAATACTTTGTGGGTGCCTGGGATGGACCATGCTGGCATAGCGACTCAGGTAGAGTGTCACATCATGTGCATGCCTTACAGGTTGAACTGGTGGGGTTCAGTGGGGGAAATTATATAAAATACTTTTTTTCCCCATGGATAGCATATGAAACCTTTCACTGACTCGAATTTGTGTTAAGGAATATCATCTTGACTTGAAGATGTTATGAGTCATGATCAGATGATGTAAATATTTAGCATGATTTGATATTGAAAATGCGGGCCTTGGATAAATGGTGTACTCATCTACCATGACATGATCTTGTTAATCAATGTAAATTTCTCTTGTGATTGTCCTCTTTAAATGTGGGCCTTGCAATTTTTTTCCATTAAAAATACATGGTTGAAAATAATGTGTATATCTATCAAGAGATTCCTTCAAAGAGTTGCTGGAATATTATTGCATTGTGTCATCATATAAGTACAATGTACAACACAAGAAACCTTTTTTTCCCCTCCAAAATTTTGGGTTTGGTTACATGAATCATTTTATCCACTCAGCTTGATCAAGGGTTACATCCCCTGGTACATATATAGAATTCATTCTTATTGCCATCATTCAAGATTGTTTTGGCATACCCTTGTTCTAGGAGTCCCTTTAATGACGATCATACCTCTTCCTAACCGAGCACCCATTGGTCTTCATTGCATATGCTCAAAGAATCTCAAATGATTTTCCGTCATCTTATTTTCTATTGGAGTAGCATTTAACTTTTTGTGAATATGCCCATTTCTTATTCTATTTTTTCTTGTCTTGCCACTCAACATTCTCCTTTCAGCTCCACTTGTACGTCGAACATGTTTCTTTATTGCCCAATACTTTTAATCACTTGGAATTTGAAGACTATACTGGAAAAAGGCCAAATTGCGTTATGTTTACTCGTTCTGTATTCTTGAATCTTGTTGAGTTGTTGTATGTGATCGATGTCCTAGTGGTACACCTGTAGTGATTCCCTATTTCTGAGATCCTTCATTCGGGGTGCCATATATGTACTCGATCTTTCCTTAACCGATGTGATGCTTCTAGAGATTCCTTCATTTAAGTTTTAATATCCCAAAATTTGAAGAATCCCTGTACCCGATTGATGCAGCGTGAGGGGTCACGCTCTTCTGCCGACTCGATCGACCTTCAGGGATGCGAGATCTGCAAGCTCCAACAAAGCTGTTAATTCTTCAATAGAACGATACTAGAGATGTTGGGCTTCAAATATCTGTTGATTTCCTAAGAAATGCTAGAAATTTGGTATTTCTATGTAAATGTTAGTACTCCAAACAAAATGCAATAGATAAAATAAATAAACTTCAAATAATCACTAATCTCAATAATCAATTGGACCTATTTATAGAAGAGAATATTTAACAAACTAAGATCTTTAACAAACTGATCTCAACAGATTATGCAAATCTGTAAAGATAACTAATACATCTTCATTTAATCCTAACTAATATTCAAATTTGAATTTAAATTCAAAAATTCAAATTCAAATCCTAACTAAAAAAAAAAAATCATATCTGAATAATATCTGAATATTAACAAATCCTAATTATCCAGAGAAGATATGATAAATCTAACAAATAAAACTAAAATACTAATAAGTACAAATCATCCATGATCCTCCATATGGTGCTCCTTAATGGTCCATGATCGTGCTGCATCACCGATCCTTCTCGTATCCAATAATCATACTCATACCTAATTAACATACATTCCTGATTGAATGAGTAGAGCTGGTGTTTCATCCGGGTAAAATTAATAACCTTGCTTGTATGATAGTAGTGACAGTTTCTTTTCTGTTTTAATTGCTCAATGAGTTCATGCTTGGACCTTTTGTTTTACTTTGCATGTCGATGACAATGGAAAGAGCTGCCTTCTGCTTATTCTCTTGGGTTGTCTTTTATCTTATAAACCCGGAGTTCACTTGTTTTCTGGGGATGCATTCTGCAGGTCGTTGTGGAGAAGAAGATAATGCGTGAAAGGAAGCAAACCAGGCATGATGTTGGTCGTGAGGCATTTGTAAATGAGGTAAGTTCAAACAGTTTATAAAGCTCGTTGGATCAGTTATGCCTTACATAATTGAACTTTTCTCTACCAAATACTGCTTTCATTGTCACTATTGCATTTCTTTATAGTACTGAGACTTTTTAATGAGTATCGTGTTTCAGGTGTCAGAATTTGATAATTTTGCTTATAATTTTCTTTGTATTTTTGTGCATTATTGATAAAAAAAAGGTTTGGCAATGGAAAAAAGATTATGGAGGTACGATACTAAATCAAGAACGACGGCTTGGTGCTTCTCTTGATTGGTCGCGAGAGGTTGGATGTATTAGTCACTCATACTTTCAGTATTGGTGGTATTTCTTGATAAAATATTCAATGCATCTAATATGGTCTGCCTCATTAATTGCTCTCTAGACCTTTCTGATTGTAATATTTTCTCTCTGTATCAGTGCTTTACAATGGATGAGCAAAGATCAAAAGCTGTAACTGAGGCTTTTGTGAGGCTATACAAAGAAGGTCTTATATACAGGTTTCACAGTCAAAAGTCATCATTTTTTTTCTTGGTTTTAGAGGGCAATTACTCTGTCATCTTTTTATTTCCCATCTGGACATTTCCTTATCTGTTTTTCATGTTCTACCAAACCTTTTGGCGTTCCAGTATTCTTTAATTATCCATCATAATTTCTGGTGTTGTGATCATTGAAGTTTTTGTTTCACACTGCAGGGATCATCGACTTGTTAATTGGGACTGCGTGTTGCGAACAGCTATATCTGATATTGAGGCATGCTAAGTGTTTTTTTTTTCAACTACAAAATTTGAGGCATGCAAAGTTATTCATGTTATTAATTATATTAAAAAAACACAAATGTTTAGCACAAATTTCCTATTGCATGGTTTTTTTTTTCTGCCTAAATGCATGGAACTTGTAGGTCGACTATAAGGACATCAAAGAACGAACCTTGTTGAAGGTTCCTGGTTATCAAGACCCTGTGGAATTCGGTGTCCTGACATCTTTTGCTTATCCACTTGAAGGAGAATTGGGTGAGATTGTTGTTGCGACAACCAGAGTAGAGACAATGCTTGGAGATACAGCTATTGCTATCCATCCAGAAGACAAACGGTACAGTCATCTTCACGGAAAATTTGCAATCCATCCATTTAATGGAAGGAAACTCCCCATAATATGTGATGCCATACTAGTTGATCCGGAATTTGGCACCGGTGCTGTTAAGGTGCATATCTTTTTGTTCCTTCACCAATTTCTGATCTAATTTTTTAAAATTTAACTTGATAATGTGTGTTTTCTTGGCCTTCTTTCTAAATTTTAAATTATGTTCATATTCAGATCACTCCGGCTCATGATCCCAATGACTTCGATGTGGGGAAACGTCATTGTCTTGAATTCATTAACATATTTACAGATGATGGGAATATAAACAGTAATGGGGGCTCAAATTTTGAAGGGATGCCACGTTTTAAGGCTCGTTTGGCTGTGGTTGAGGCTCTCAAGGAAAAGGTACAATTGCTTGTGCGCAAGCCATTTACATAATGAATGGGAGCTTGCAATGCAAGGAGGCAGATAGTAGGTCTGCAGACCACAAAAGCATTCCTGTTCTGTCTATTTTTATCAAGATTTTTAGTTAACCGTGTATATTTAATTGATCATTAAGTCAAAATCATTATGGCATGGTATTTTTTATTCTTGCTGGCGATATATGTACATACTGTTGCACTGTGGAAAATAGTTTAGTTACACCTCAGATACTGTCCAGTTGTATGCTTATCTGGTTAGGGTAGGATAGTGACTTTCATATTCTAATGCTTTTAATGTCTATGATGATTATGTTTACTATGGGGGTGATCTAATTTCTGATGAAAATATCGCATTACTGAATGTCTGTATCTCCTTTGCATTGTTTTTTCATGTGCATGCATTCTTTTGTTATTCAAAGCATTTCATCAAACTAATAATGATCGTGGATTTCATTGCAAATAGGGGCTGTATAGAGGTGCCCAGAATAATGAGATGCGTCTTGGCATTTGTTCAAGGACTAATGATGTCGTGGAACCAATGATAAAGCCACAGTGGTTTGTCAATTGTCAGAGCATGGCTAAGGAAGCCCTTGATGCTGTTATGGATGAGAATAACAGAAAAATTGAGATCATCCCAAAGCAGTATGCACAGGAATGGAAGAGGTTTTGCCATATGCTTTCTATCTCTATGTGTAGCATTTTGACTTAAATACTGTTTCAAAATATAAAGATGTTATGGTAAAGTAACAATTGGCTTCCGGATACATGTTGTAGATGGTTGGAGAATATTCGTGATTGGTGCATCTCCAGGCAACTTTGGTGGGGGCATCGAATTCCTGCTTGGTATGTGATCTTGGAGGATGATCAACTTAAAGAAATCGGAGCATACAATGACCATTGGGTGGTTGGAAGAAATGAGGAAGAAGCTCTTTCAGAGGCATTTGGAAAGTTTCAAGAGAAAAAGTTTCATATCGAGCAAGATCCAGATGTATTAGACACATGGTTTTCTTCTGGCCTCTTTCCATTATCTGTGCTTGGTTGGCCAGACAGCACGGCAGATTTTAATGCATTTTATCCCACTTCTGTACTTGAGACTGGGCATGATATTCTCTTCTTTTGGGTTGCTCGGATGGTGATGCTTGGAATGAAGCTGGGTGGTGATGTGCCCTTTAGGAAGGTAAGATTTGTGTTGACCTATTATCACTCACTGAAGTTTAACAGTCTACTAAACCATCTAACTTGTACAATCATAAATACAGATAGGCCACAAGCTTAAGCAGATACAATGCATCGTGTTTCAAATGAAAGCATAAATTTGACGAGCGTATCATTCAGGGAGTTTCATTGTCAATCATCAAAAATGAGAAAAATTGTTACATCCCCTTGAAGATTGATTCTTGGGGGGACACTTTTGTTGTAGCATTAAAAAATACATGCGGGTATGTGGACAACACAGACATGGATTTGAGTTATGATAGAGATTGGGTTTCATTTAACTCTCTTAATTCTTCCTTTTCCATAAATGATCCCTGGTTCATGTGTACTTTTAAATCATGGATGTTGGGCGCTAGAAAAAAATTGATATAGATTGTCTGTATCGGGTCTATGAATTTTGTTTTGGGCAGATTTGTTAGCACCAGCTTTAGATAAAATTCAGTTATTTTCATGATCTGCAGGTTTACCTACACCCAATGATCCGTGATGCGCATGGCCGTAAAATGTCCAAATCTTTGGGAAATGTTATCGATCCGCTTGAAGTAATAAATGGAGTATCCTTGGAAGGGCTCCATAGAAGACTAGAAGAGGGTAATTTAGACCGAAGTGAGTTGATTATTGCTAAAGAAGGCCAGTTGAAGGACTTTCCGAATGGTATTGTCGAGTGTGGTGCTGATGCTCTACGCTTTGCACTAATCTCTTACACTGCTCAGGTAATGTGTCATGCTATTGTTCATCAGATTTCTATTTTTGCTACCAAACTGATTTCTTTGCCATTCCAGTCAGATAAGATCAATCTAGACATTCAGAGGGTTGTTGGATATCGCCAGTGGTGTAACAAGCTTTGGAATGCCATAAGGTTTGCCATGAACAAACTGGGTGATGATTATTGTCCCCCTGTGAATATTGAGGTGCAGCAGATGCCGTTTAGCTGCAAGTGGATACTATCAGTACTGAACAAAGCCATATCCAAAACTGTGTCATCTCTTGAAGCCTACGAGTTTTCAGATGCAGCCACAGCTGTATATTCTTGGTGGCAGTTCCAGCTCTGTGATGTCTTTATTGAAGTAATCAAACCCTATTTTTCTGCTGAATCAAAGTTTGATGATTCGCGAAAGGCATCAAGAGATGCACTGTGGGTTTGTCTGGATACTGGTTTGCGCTTGCTCCATCCATTCATGCCCTTTGTGACAGAAGAATTATGGCAGCGCCTTCCTCAGGTGGCAGGAAGTTGCAACAGGAGAGAATCTATTATGATATCAGAGTACCCATCCGTTGTTGATGTAAGTTTCTTATCATATTTTCTGTAAAAATCTATTGCTTGAAAATCTGGTTTTTAATATGAGTTGTATTACTGCTATGATAGGCTTGGACAAATGAACCTGTTGAAAGGGAAATGGGTCTTATTGAATCCATTGTAAAATCAATCAGATCACTTCGCTCCATGATGCCTCCGAATGAAAGGAATGAAAGGTAATTTATTATCGTATGTTCGTATGTGTTTGATATTGATATTTATAGTTCCATCAATACTTTAACTTGTTTTTTGCCATCTCCCTCCAGACGACCAGCTTATGTGATGTGTCATGTGGATGTTGTTTCTGATACCATAAGAAGATATGAGCTAGAAATATCCACTCTTGCTTCCTTATCATCTTTGAAGGTATTTGTCCCCTGCTATCAAATAGTTGTTCTGTTTATATTGATTGCTGTGGTTTGTTGATAAGACCGGAATTGATCGTTCTAATTATTCCAGACTAGGGTAGTAACTTATCTGAGTCTGGCATCTGTTTCTTTTAACTCTTCAATGTAGCCGTGATGTACATGCAAAGCAACTGCATGAGTTTTAAAAATCTGATCTATTGTCTACAAATATAATTTCCTGGATCGTCTGATTCAATTATGAAGAGAATATAATGAAAGTGGCACTTGATAGCAGTGCATATATTTAATAGAGTACCCTTGCATATCCATGGTTAATTGAGACATACTGTGGTTGAAAACTGGTTCATATGGCTTTACGTGTGTAGATGGTCCAACGTCAGAAAATAATCACCTTGAAAAATTATGTTGTGTGAAACTTTGCCATTGTTAAATTTATATCTACAGATCATAACATAAAAATTTGAAGAGTTCTTGTCACAGCATCTGGTCATATGCATGGTTTGCAAGAAATGTCCCAATTGATTTGAAATTAATTTTAAATTTACCTCTCATATGCTTGTTATTTCGACTCATTTGAGCATTTCTAATTGATAGCATCTTTGATGCTAATGATTCAAACTTTCCTATGATTTAATTCAATCTATGAAGCAAAGGGATGCAATCGCTCTTTTTTGTTGTTCAAATGACAGCTTTTATGGCACCAAATTGTTGCAGGTACTAAGTGAGAATGATGCAGCTCCTGCTGGGTGTTCAGTAAGCGTCGTGAATGAACAGATTTCTGTGTATCTGCAACTACAAGGAAATCTCAATGCTGAAGCTGAGCGCGAGAAACTACAGAAAAAGAGAGAAGAACTACAAAAGTAAGCTCAGTTCATGATATATGTATTAAAACATATTACATCTTACCTTTGTCTTCCAAGAACGGAAGGTAACCCGAGTGATTCGGGGCCAGGTGTTTTAGATTTCATTTAGCAATTCCCCGGTGTCCTATGCCGTGCATTCAAAATTAATTATACGGTCATCCAGTTCTGGTCCTAATGTGCTACATCCAGAGGATCTAGGCTCTCAATTAGGTTGCCTTTTGTTCTAGAATTCAAGGGACATATTCTCGTCGATATTGATGGGCAATTTATCAGTCATATCTACCTTTGGTCCTGTTCATATATTTTTGAAATGATAGTCTGGTATCTAAGCAGGGTCCTGGTTTGCTATTAGTCTTTTTGAATTGGTGTCGTGGGGTGCAGAACGTAAATTTAGGTCTGCAGAATCTGGCTTCAGACATGTGTCAGATATCTTGTACACCCCATCGCCACTTAGTATGAACATAGCTAATATTTGTCTCTCTTCAGCAGTTGTGTGGAAGGCCCTGTACTTAGAATTTCAGTCCACAGATCACATGTGATCCATGATTTTGCTGTTCATTGAGTTTTTTAGCTGACCACCTATTTCTGTCTATCTATGTAACCATAAAGATGTCTGCTTTGTGTATCACAAATGAATGGAATAAAATAAAATAAAATAAGCTGAATCGCTTAGAAACCACGAATGGATGCTGCATCTTTCTTTGCAGAGGGGTCCACTGGTCCGCTAAACATTGTTTTTTTCAGTATTAATCAATGTGTTTATGTAATTATTTATTCGTTCCATCTATTCTATGCATCAATTCATCAAAAATAGCAAGTTATGATTTGCAAGTTAGAGGTACCAGAGTTTACATTCATTTCTTCCGTTCTTTTTTGTGGTCGAATAGCATCAGATAAACTCGTGTTCCTTTTGCCTGACATCTTCTTTCCCATGTGGCAGGCAACACGATAACTTGGAGAAAAAGATGAGTGCCTCAGGTTACAAGGAGAAGGTGCCTCAAAACATTCATGAAGACAATCTCAAGAAGCTGAATAAGTTACTTCAGGAACTCAGCATAATTGATGAAGCTGACAGAAAATTGATTGATACGGGCAATGGCGAGAATTAATTCTCACAGGTATGGATGAATTATGTGCTTCCAAAATCCTGAGTTATTTATTACATTTTCCGGATATTGTTTGGAAGTATTTTACTTATAGGCATTTTTGTGTGATCTAAATTGGGATGGGATAACATTTTCTCCCTATGTGAGGCCCGACAGCATCGGTTCCTCGTGGTCTGTTAAGTTTTATAGGGCAAGATGATGTGAGTCATGACAAATTCTACTTTTAATTATGGCACTTTGTGCTTCATCTTTTTGACAAATTTTTTCCCCTTCAAAATTGGAGTCTACAATGTGATTTGATTTAAACACCATTGCGTTCATATGTTGTATCATTTTAATGTCCATGAATGATATGATCTGATAAACGAGAATTTTTTTAAATTAATTTATTAATTAGTTAATTTATTTATTTGGTGGCATGATAAATGAGGTTTTAAATTTTCAGTTTATTTGTAATTCAATTTCTGGTTTAGACCATCTGCTGTGTAGAGATGGCAATTGTGTTGGCTCAGTGAATTCGTGTTCAGGCACAATAAAATTAAAATTCTACAGTGAAAATAATACACTCAGTCATATTCATTAATCAAAATTCAGATTTTACATATTTTCATTTTAAAAAAAATAGTAAACATTATCTAATAAGGTATATGTTTTGATAAAAAGTGTATATCATTCCATTTCAAGTTGAATGAACCTATTTTTTAATAAAGTATATACATCATCTAAAGAGATATATGTTTCATTAAATCTGTAACGAGTTATATTGGTCTGTGTTTTGAACAGAGAAAAAAACTGAGTGCAGTAGCACTATTAAAAAAATGGATTTGATTTATTAATTTTCAGATATTCATCCAATAAGATTTTTTAAGAAGTCCACGAGCACCTCAATCGAGTGGCTCCGTTTGGTAATGAGGTTTGGGCGGATTCTGTTTTTTGAAAAGCTAAAATCTCAAAATCGTGCAGCCAAACGGGTCGGATTCCGACGGAATCAAAAGCTGGATTCTTTTTAATTTCTCTCTCGAAATCCGTGTTTTTAAAAGCTCAAAAAGAACGTTTTTTTGGTCGGAATCGATTTTTTGAATTGAAAAACAACTTTTTCTATCAAATATTAAACTCCTTCCAAATATTGATTCCTGAATTAAAAAAAAGCATCCCAAAAAAGTCAAGGTTTAAAATCATCTTAAAAAACAGCTTTATTCCAAAATCTACTTTTCAATTTGTGTTTCCAAACGGAGCCTTAAGTGTTTATTTGCACAGTACCAGATTCTATCAATTTTTGAGTTAATTTGGGCATGGCATTGGACTATTGGACTATCTGGGTGTTGGTTATTTGCACAGTAATATTACGAACCGGTATGGTTCAATGTTGAGGTAATGTTTTGATGGAAAATCTCACATGTTTTGAATTTTTTCTACAAGGTGTATAAAATAAAGTATTTTCAAATTGAGTGTTACACTTAGTTTTTTTCTGTTCAAAATATAGTTTTATATACCATGTTAAAAATTCAGTGAAACACATACCTCGTTAGATGTTGTATGTACGTCATTAAATATTTTCTTATACTTATTAAAAATGGGTTTATTCAACTCAAAATAGAACAATATGTACTTTTTATCAAAGCATATATCTCATTAGATGATATTTACTGTTTAAAAAAAATGACAATATGCGAGGTCTGAGTTATGGTTGGTGGTGAATGTGAGTTTTGGTTGGTGAATTTGATGAGTAACATTTTCCTTTCAAATTGTATGAATGTACTAGTAGAAGTGAATCTTTTAAATTCAGGTTGGTTTTCAGATGTTAATGGGTGGTGTCAAACAGTGTGGTAATGGGTGGTGTCAAACAGTGCCTAAATTTATGAATCTTAAGACTGAGGCCCTTATTTGGAAACGAGTTTGATCAATTTTTGAATTTCCAGACTGGTATTTTCAAGCTCGTATGTGTGAGCAACTTTTGAGTTTCCAGAGAAGTTGATTTATCCAAACTGGTTTTCAAACAAAAAAATTGAGGCTAAAAGATGGAGGTAAATTTTTGTAAAAAAATACTCAAAATCTAAGTTTTTCAGAAAATGTAAAGAGCCAATTTCTTATAAAGTCAGTTTTAAACTCCGCTTTTACCTAAATCAGTTTTCTAATGTGCAACCAAACACAACTTAAGTTGGGTTTGCGTGATTCAATTTTGTAACCTAAACACAATCAAAATAAGGTGCTTTACACTGGTTAAAAATCCTAAGAAACATATGCATCAATAGGTATATACACACACACACATTTATTAAAAATGAATTCATTCAATTTAAAATGAAATAATGTACACTTTTAATTTTTTATTCAAAATATATACATTCTTAGATGATATTTACTATTTTTTTTTTTAAACATATGTGATATACATTTCAGACTACAAAAAAAAGACTAGAGCACATTTTCCATCCAAATATTGTTTGGGATAAACAAGATCACTACGAACCGCACAAAATTAAGCAACCCCTAATGTGAAGACACTTTTGAACCAACTCCAAAATAACATCGCAACAATCATATACACCACGTGTAAAAAAAAACTGAAAGGTTTTTTTTAGCATATCCACCCCTGAAATAATCCATTTTTGTCACAATACCCTGATACCAAATACTATTTTTTAACAATGACAAAATTGTGCATGAATGCTTTTCTGAATGATATTATTGTAGATCTTAAAATATACATTTATATTGTGCATAAATACCTCTAAAAAGGGCATGGATGCAAAATTTAACTTTTTTGAGGATATTACTGATAATGGAGCTTCAAGGTTTTTTTTTTTTGACAATATAGTATTTTTTGAGGGGTATATATGCAAAAGCCCAAAATTATAATGGAACAGCAAATGAATGAAACCTTCAAAATCAATTTTGATGTAAACGTGGATAACATTGCCACTTACAACCCGTTTATACAATGAAACAACTCCACAGTTATCACCATTTCCATATTTTTCTTCCCATCTTTAGCTATCAATGACATGTATCTTCTTAGAACCAGTAAAAAAAAATATTTTTCCCTTTCCTTTTCTCTATTTATATAAAAATGATCTTAGGATCATCAGACCAGTGAGGCACACTTCATGCGCATAAGTCTTATATATGTGCATGTGAATGTGACCTTGGTCACAAAATTTGATACGTATCGGGTGATCGTGTGGTTTACCTTCTGCGCTTCTTCTTGTCCGGTGTCTCGTGGACTTGCGTTTTGATCCCGTACATCCTCAGCTGGAAGTTCACAAAAGCCTCTGAAACAGCTTCAACCTATAGGAGTGTGAAAGGAAATCATATCGCGTATTTCCAAACACAGGAATCTATAGAAGCATCAGAGCAACATATAACAAAACCAACCAATTCGGGCTTCTTAGAGTACACTCGCACAATCTTGTCTTGAAAAGACGCAGGCAACAAGTGGCTGACACGCTCATCTGGTATGCAAAATTTATCCTCGCTCTCGTAGTCCTGAAGTATAAGAAAATCTTCAGTGACTAAATTTCGAGTTATAAAAGAAATTCCTCCTGCGGCAAACTAATAGAGATGACTTCATTTATCATTTATAGTTCTTCGCATGAAAAGGGAACTGTTGATCAGCCTAAGACATTGTTGCATTTTAATCATGTGAGGGTAGAAAAGAAAAGAATATAAGATCAAGATATGAGTATACCTTGAAGAAATGGATGCTGTGGAAAGATACCATGCGCATACATATTAAGAAAAATATAGGGTTGTTATTTATCCAAGTGAAAGTGGACTAAATACTTTGATGAAATATGATGTGAGATCTGTGATGTACCTCTCTAGCGGGTTATCCTTCCCACGAGTCAAATCAATCTTCACATTACTAACAGCGATATCCTCTTCTCTCAGTGCTACTCCACTAGCTTTCTACAATTAAATGTGGAAGAAATATTTACAATGGATTTCCTCCTCATACAAATGCAAGCGCATAATGAAAATGAAGTTGAAATAAATTGGGACCTGGGAGCAAACAATGTCCTGTGGAGTAACATCTTTGAAGTGTTCCACCTTATCCTTGGGGACAGCATACTCGTTACAGAACTGCCACAAAGTAGCACCTTAAATGAACTAATTTCATATTGGCCAAATAGAGCAGTCAACAAACAGAGTATTAGTATTATACACCAAACTGCCATCAAGCATGCTACAACTGTCTTGGAATGTTTTTGTTCACGCAATTCCGGATGTATCAGATATTAAACACAAAGGAAATCAAGAAATCACGAAACAATATAAAAAGAAATTCATGATAATGAGTAAAAAAGCATAATATGCAACATGATACTTGATTGGAGGACCAATCAACCACACTGTTGTTTCTGAAGGAATCCATGATAGATCATGCAGCATATGAATAAACGGTTGTTCTGTGATATTTATATCTGGAAGGATGATTTAACTATGAGTGAGAATAAAAATTGGTCATCACGGATCACGGCTGTTTAATACAACTTTAGGGAATGGTCTCAATTGAAAACAAATTAAAAAAAGCATGCTAGATTTAGTGAACATGAAATGAAAGATCAATCTAAGGGTTTCCTAAAAGCTAAAGAACAGATGTCCATATGATCCAACCTGGTTCTATACCTCTTTAAAACCTATGGTGTACCTGCCTACCTGGTATAGATCCCTTCGACGAATACGAAGGATTAGATCTCTCGATTCTTTCAGCTCTGGATTAGGAGCTACTTCAATTGTTTTCAGAATTGTATCATCTAGCTGCATTTGCAGAGAAGCAAACAACATTAGTGCCCCAAATAACTGACAGAAGAATATTAGCTGTAAAATACAAACAATGTCTTGGTTTTCTAAAAATAGTAACCTTCCAGTATTCAGCTGGGTCATGAATGGAAGAAGAGATCTGTAGATAATCATTTGCTTTAACTAGTGCATCCACAAACATAAGCTCCACAGCCTGGAAATCATCGCATTGTTGCAATACATTTGTAGTTTAAATCTGACAATTAATTCTAAGATGTCACCATTCAAATCAGTACTACCCAAGTAATCATGTATGAAGTACGAATTTAAAAAATTAATATGTGAGGTACTACCTTTACTTTTGCATGTGTATAGACTGTTCGATACAGATCAGCACGCATTGAGAATAACTTTGTATCATTGAATAGACTGATAAGGATAAAACTTAACTATAAAAATTATAATATCGAACATATACTAACATTCCTTGGCACGATAGCATATTTCATCACCCATGACCCTCATCCCTTCCATTAATCTGCAAAAGAGCAAAAAATAAATGAAGCATAGTCATCACTTTCTCCATACAGTCGCAAGACCAAAAGGCCTCTATATATTCTTCACTCACTCATACTCAGGCATGATTGCATGCTAATGCCTAAATTGTTTGACCATATCCTCTTGAATGTCCCTCCTTGACCAACAGAAAAGACATAATAAAGAAATGAAAATTGAACAAATGTGTAATACCTCTGAAATTCAAAATTGCACCCGATGCCACAAGCTCGGCAATCTCGACCAATATAATCAAACCTGTTATCCAGTAAAATACTTCAGCATCATTTTTATCTTTTAGAAGAAAACAGTTATTCGAGAAGTCAAATGATGACCGTGTAAAAGTTTAAAACAATAATAGTGTGCGGCTTACTTATCGACATCTATTCCATTTCGACCATTCGCGACAATGTCATACAAGAAAGACTTCTCTTTTGCACTCTGGTGAACAACGGGTATCACATTTATTAACAACAAGAAGAGGACGTTGAATTACTTGTCTCCAAGGGGCATTAATGAAAGATCCTGGATGTACCAGGGAGAATTATTTCAAGCAAAAGTTCAAATCAGAGTGCAATGACTTACTTTAACTGTAAACTCAGAGCTGGCAAGTATCATTTCCTGTGGAACAAAAAAACATGTTATGGCAGCAAAGAGAGGCTACTTATTGGTTATTTTTCCTACTCATGAAAACATACAATTTTTCACGTCAAGCATTTCTTTATGAAGAAGAAGATCTGGTTTTAACATTCAGATGGAAGTAAACAAAAAACATAATATACTGCAGCTAATGATATTGGATAAATTGCTAGAGCCCATTCCAATTTCAAAGTGAGCCTTTTCACTGTCTGCCCTTTTTTTTACAAGGAACAACATCTAAGATGTCATATTATAAGATGTTGTAGCACAAATTCACAAGTATATATCCCATCTGTACAGATGCCTATCTAAATATATGAAGAATATCATTTAGCAAAGACAAAGACCAAGAGAAACTTCACAGATATAGATGAAGACTCCAAGATGCATGTAGAAAACACCAAACCATAGGATAAATTAAGAGGAGAATTATATGTTAGGAAAAACATCTTACTTTCACACTTTTAAGAATGCCAGGATCAATGTCAATACAGTGCTCATCAGTTATGTAATCGACCATCCTCTCTGACATTTGCTCGTGACACCTAAAAGAGAAAGTCCATTAGAATCTAGAACCACATAAAGGAATATTTATCAGTATATCTCCAACAAACTTTGCTAATTAGCAACTTAGCATACTTAAGTAAAGTTTTGCAAGTTGTCACTGAAATAAGTGTCATGAATACTGGAAATCACCATTTGGATTCTTTTAGAACCTGCGGAAGAAACTCCCGCTCGAACAAGTGACTGAAAGGTCCATGGCCTACATCGTGTAACAGCCCTAAATGAATCAAAAGCAAGAAAGAAAAGGTCAGTTATGCCTGCAAAGAATGTACCATTTCATTGCAGTTATAACTAATTACCTGCAAGTTTAACTGTTTGTGCATCAAAGCGATCAATATTAAGCTCAGAGCCCTGCAATCATGCCAAATATCAAAAGTCATTTAAAAAAAAATGGCTTTAATAGATGAGCACATGCCTAAAGGTACTAACTTGGTAAGATTGAAGATAGCGAACAGATTCACCAGCAAGCCAATAAACACCCAAAGAATGCTCAAAGCGAGAATGTAGAGCCCCTGGGTAGACCAGGTATGTGAAACCTGAAAAATACATCCAGTTGCATGTAAAAAATATATATTGGCACATGAAACACAATCAAGAAATTTTTTTTTAAAAACAAATGTGGGTCATCCCAAATTTATTAAAATTGGAAGACTCCGATAATGTAAATAAGAAGTCTACCTTCTAAACATACAAAAAGAAAAGGAAAATTAACAACCAAAATTGTTAGTGTTATCTTGAGAAACATAACAAATTTAAAACATCTAACATATTTTGAGTGCTTCCACCTCTATCACGTGGCTCGTATTATCTTCACATCAAATACAATTGAGATGTTAAATGGCATTATGAGTCTAAGATTATTACAAGCATCCACACTTTAATATCATAGACCAAAAAAGAGGTGGGTTTATCAACATGGAACAGCTACCGAGTACCTTGTATATACCATGCAAATAAGGGCTATAAGATAAATTATTCAACTTAGCTCTTTTTTTTGGGGGTCTAAGAGCTCAAAAAGAAAACCCCAGTTACCCCTCTGACTAAATCTAGGGTTGCAAAATGATTAGTGACAGTATTTTCATTGAGTAACATCATCCCCTCGTCTCTCTCTCTCTCTCTCTCTCTCTCTCTCTATATATATATATATATATATATATATTATTCACAAACAAGCTGATTACTATACTTTTTAATGGTTTCAATAGCAACTCTTGAGTATTGCATATGTTAAGCTCACACCAATCTATCTACAACAAAAATCACTCAACAAACAGTGAAACAAGAAGTCTAGGAGGCAAAATGCTCCATATGAAATTCAAAAAAATACACATCCACTTCTCCCTTATATTTGACCTAAACAAGTTAGTAACTCACCAAGCTGTTTAAGGTCACGGAGCCTGCAGGGTAGAAGAAATACACCAAGTCAGAAAAATTTATCACTTTTAATGAAAAAAATATATATAACAAAACAACACATCACTAAAAAAACTTCACTTGCCTTTGGAACTGTTCAGTGTCTATGTACTTCAAGGAGAGCTGCAACCACCAAGAAAGCAGTCAAATCCAACGATTAATTATTATTTGTAAATCCACGAAAAAAATGTCCCATAACTCCATTTGAAAAAACAATACCCCTTCCCCCATGCATGAATCATCAAAGCAGTTGTTTTTAAATCAATTTCATCTCCAAAGTAGATTGAATATCAAAAAAATTAAATTTAATATACAATTAGAAGAGCAAAGAAAATAACATTTGCTTTAATCAAACCAAGAAGCAAATCTAAATAATGCAAGAAAAAGAAAAAAACACTCCAAGTCATATATGCTTCATTAGCATCATATACTCACATTAATGAAATATATGCTTCAGTAGAAATTTTTATATTTTCTATAAATGTGTTCATGAAATTTATTGGAATATATATTTTTTTTTATATAAATATGCACATCATTCGATGATGTATACTATTTTTAAAAATATCAAAACGTACGTGGACTGAAATTGGGTTGTCCGTAACATTATCCAAAAAAAAAAAAAAAAGAATACAGTGACCACATCAGAACACCAATATTGGATTTGTTCTACAGTTTTTTTATTCTACAAAACTATATTGGTCTACCATTCCACAATTCAGTAAATTTTCGTTGAATTTTTAAACGTTCCACGAAGTCTCAACATGTTAAACCTCGGTCAATCCATTAAAAAATTCACTCCTCTCATCACCACAAGATGTCCAATCAACGGTCCCACTGAAATCCCTAACCGAACATCACCGTATCATCCTCTCAATCAGTTCTCAAAACCGTCCTCAAAACAAACCCGTTCGAACAAAACACAACACAGCGATCCAGAAATCGATAAAACTCCATTAAAAAGCCATCCAAACGAACCGAAGAACTCAATCCAATCCAAAAATTCAACGAGAGAGAGTGAGAGACCTCGTCGACGTGGATGTTGCCGTGGATGTTGTCGTGGATGTACTTGGACGACCTCCGGTTGTCCTGGGAGGGCGTCACATCGGACGGCCACGATTCGAGCGATTCGTCGAGACACTCCCCCATCGACGTCTCGTGCGAGAGAGAGAGAGAGAGAGAGAGAGAGAGAGTCTTTTTGAGAATGATTAAAAGAAGAAGAAGAGATGCCGCCAAACGAAAGAAATGGAGGTGAGAAAGCTTTATCGTCACTCGCTTAGCCCACCTCCCACGTTGTGGTCCAGTCACCCCCTTTGAAAATGTGATGATGTCACAATCATGTAGGGTGCAACTCAGGCGAACTAGGTCAAGTTGAAGCTCACTTTGCACCAACCCAACCCGTTCTCAAGTCTGAGAGCTCAATCCAAACCCAAACCTAACACATCAGGTTGGATTTGATTTGGGTTGAGTTTCGATTAGGCTTGAGTCTGATTCATATTTGACTATTAAAATATGTTATTTTCCATTGTTAAAACTTTATATAAAATCAATGCTCTACACTAAAAAAAAAAGTAAGATGAAATTAATAGATGTTTTTATTTAAAATATATAATTACCTATAAAAGTGATAGATTCTGAATAAAAAATAAATTAAACCATTCAAATTTTATTTCATGATAAATTAAAAAATTAAAATATGAATTACAATATTTAAATTATCACTCCTTATTTCTGGTTCGAGTTCGAGTTGGTGTTGCTCGGTCTAAGTTAAACCTGAATATTAAAACCCTGATCTAAATATGTCAAAATGTTTGGTTGGATTGGATTCAATCGGTCCAAGTTGCATCCCCAACAATCGTGTCCGTGAATCCCTCGGTTCAGGGAGGTGAATAGCGATTAATACGTAAAGTCGAGTGACAGTTTGAGTT
This sequence comes from Acorus calamus, assembly GCA_030737845.1. Classification (NCBI taxonomy): domain Eukaryota; kingdom Viridiplantae; phylum Streptophyta; class Magnoliopsida; order Acorales; family Acoraceae; genus Acorus; species Acorus calamus. Next base: position 2,656,234 of record CM060869.1, on the reverse strand, counting down.
TGCCCAATCTTCAGGAGGGGCAATTTGGGGATAACGTGAACACACCCCATCACATTGAGCTGTTATTCTACGTGGTTTATACTTCATAAAAAGGTCGAAAACACGTGTACACAAATAGCCAATAGACGTGATGATCAGTGGTTGGGGGAGGAGAATAAACTCCACCATCAGAAAGAATGTTTTAATTTACCGTTTATGGAAAAAATGAAATAATTGTATATTTAACATCAAATTTGTCACTTAATGCATTAATTAAACTAAATGCAAGGCATTATGACATGACATGGAGTTTTAAGCGTTACATAATTTTATGTGCCACCTGATATAAGAATGCTTAAGTTTGATTTTTAGAGATGATTTGGCAAAGAGATAAGTGTTGGGATAAAGATTAATTTTGATTTGATTTAACATTGAGATAAAAAAATAATTGAGTTAAATCACATTTTATCCCATATGACATAAGAAAAAAATGATAAAGCATGTACAATTGTCTATGTTGAGGGAAAAAATAAGATATTTTGTTTTATGTAAAAGGTGGAACATACCTTATTCATATTTTTTAACCTCACTTTGCAAAACATGGCTAACATTTATTACTGCCCTTCCCAAAAAATAGAAACAAAAACTTCATGAAACTAAAACTAACAATATTAATGCCCCTTTAATAAAAAGAGTAGACTTAGTATTTTAAATTTTTTTTAAAGTTATCCTATATTTTAGATCATGTGATCTAAAAGCAAAATTAATAATAAGAACACAAAAAAATGAAATAACAAAATGCATGTAAATTTAAATAAAAATAATGGTCTTTTTATCCCTATAAATTAGACCAATTTATACTAAATATTTATCTCTTTACCAAACTAGCCTATGAGGATAAATGAGAGGGAGGACATCTTATTCCCACTCACTCATTTCCGTTTGATATAAAAAAATAATTGTGATAAACTGCGAACAATTGTCCAATTTTATTCTCACTTTTTATTCAATTTTGACATATGTAACTATGAATAAAAATGATGTTTTTATCCCCTAAAATTAAAACAACCTATCCTTAAAACCTTATCATTTGTCAAACGAGCTCTTAAGGTCTGTTTGATAACCCGTGTGAAAAATAATAATTTTTTTTACAGTTAAAATAACTTGATTTTGAAAAGGGAAAATTCAAAGCCCCCCTTGGACTGTCCAAAATCCCCTGATTTTTCGTGATAAGACCTCATAGAATTCAGAGCAACTAAATGTGGTTATCCACGCTTGGAAGTTGTCATGGATTTTGATCATCCAAATCAAGAACCTCTTTAGAATAATGTAAATTTAAAACAATAATCCAATAAAATAATATGCTTATAAAGCAAAGAAAACAAGCCAAGAGTTGTGTGCTAAAATTTCCAATGAAAAAAGAGCCATTGGCATGTTTATGCAGGAAAAAAACAACTTATTACAAAGCCTGTTTAATACAAATAAATGCCAAAAATCTCTCCATTTTGTTATTGTGATCGGATGCCATCGCAAGAGGTCCACTGAAAGCTACAAGAATGTCCAGAGGACCTGTGCAAAGGCATCCAAAGCCGATGCAGGAACTCAGCCCAAACATTTAAAGATTGTTGCAAACCGCGTTCGTGAAGTCTGTCGTGGTTGCTTTCCCTCCCAGATCTGCTGTGCGGTGCTTCCCTTCCGCGATTGTCTTCAGGACTGCGTTGTGAATCCTATCTGCCTTGTTGGTGAGATTCAAATGCTGAAGCATTGTAACAGCACTCAGAAGTAGCGCGGTCGGGTTGGCGAGGTTCTGGAGATGACATGAAAATTGAGGCTCAGAAAGGTATGAGGTAAGCATATCTATGCCAAACATGAATTTAAGATAAAGCCCCAGTTTGAAAACTGTCATAGAGCTATTCGCCCCTCCTAGTTATATGTAGATGACAATACATGCGAATAAATGTTTTTTTTTTGTTTGATCGTCTTCTTGTTATTCTCATTGCAAAACAAAAAGTGATTGTTTGGTTCACATTGTATAAATGAAGATAATTAGTGAATTAAGTGATGGATAAGACATCATCACTTTTTAAAAGACTATTCTACCCTTATATTGGTTGTTTATTTTTGGAAATGTAAGTGAAGTGACATTTTTGGGATGGGTGTGAGATGTTAGGTGGGATATATTTTTTTTAGTTATAACATGGAAGGGTATTTAATCCATTGACATTCATAAGTATGATAAACAGTTCCAGTCCTTTTAGAATAGTTACCGGGGCTCATCCTACGTTTATCAATGCATATTCATCAGGAAACAAATAGCATTTTTTGGCTATCAGGGTTTATCGGGACTTCTTAGAGATGTATAGTGCTACACAAACATGAGCAAAGAGAATAAAAACAGGTGATGATGAGGTTTCATGTGAAGATAGGTGGATGCCTCAAATTGATGATTCCTTTGATTCTCTCCATGGAATGTGGGAGGCAGGGAAGATCTTTTGATGCCAAGGGGTGACAGAAGCCACAAAGCCAAAGCCACTCATTCCTTTGCTCCCACAGTTGTTTGGGCGTTATGGCTCACCTGGAGTCACGCTGTTTTCGGGGCACAAAGGTGTACTTTGAAAACATTTGGGAGATGGTAGTCCACTTCATCAAAGCCTAGGGTACGTCCCTTGCGGGGGCCTCACAGGTTACTTTTGAAAGGGGGAATTTACTATTGAGGAGTAGTGCCTTGAATGAGTGATTTGAGAATTCTCCTCTACCATGGCCACTGGGAGCCCATAGGGCTGTTGCATTGTTTTTTCTTTCCCTTGTAACTTTCATTCTGGGCATTTGCTCTGATTAATAAAATCATGGCTCATGCCTTCCATGCTTTCCAAAAAAAAAAGGCTAGCTGGAGTAGCTAACCTTGCCCGCGATATCAGGAGCAGAACCATGCACAGCCTCAGCCAGAGCAAGACCTCCCTCGCCGATATTAATGCTGAAAACAGAGATAACATGGATGATAGTGGTGCAAGTTATACATTACATTTGTACGTCCAACAAAAGAGAAGAAAATACCTGGGTGTTATACCCAATCCTCCAATCAAGCCAGCGCAAAGGTCACTGATGATGTCTCCATACAGATTAGGCATCACCAATACATCAAACAATGCAGGATTCTTCACAAGCTATAACAAGTAAAACCAGCATGAAAAAATCAACATTTGCACCTTAATGTGAGGAAGATGGAGTTGGGAGGGAAATCTTGAACATACCATCATGCAGCAATTATCAATGATTACTTCCTCATAGGTTATTTCAGGGAATTTTTCAGCAACCTCACGGCAGCACTGCAGATTCAAAGCATATCAAACTTCTTGTTGATCAACGTAGAAATCAGCTAAGACAGTGATCTGAATTTGATTAACAGACCTTAAGGAAAAGGCCATCAGTCTTTCTCATGATGTTGGCTTTATGTATGGCAGATACCCTCTCCCGACCGTGGGTCTTTGCATAGTGAAAAGCATATTCTGCCACTCTCAAACTTGCTTGACGTGTGATAACTTTGAGACTTTCAACCACGCCTCTCACTACCTACCACAAACGCATATGAGATTTCTTAGGATAGCTTGGGAATAAAGCATATAGCCTGCATATGGGATTGGGGGGGGGGGGGGGGGCGCTTACATAATGCAACTCTATGGATTTACTATTATTGCTCAACATGGGACAATTCAGATCTTGAATGATCATCCTTTTAAACATTTAATGGGGTAGGACAAACAATGTCACTGAAAAGGAATTTATTCGGGAGAACACTAAGTGATGACAAGTACCCATATATTGATATCAAAAGTTTTACTACCCAATTCAAATAATTCTGAGGGGAGATTATTTTAACCATATAGGTTCATAATATTTGTGTTGGTACACCAAAATAGCAATATAATAAAGAAAGAGATGCGGGGTAAAAAGAGAGGCACCTCATGCTCAAGGCCACTATATTCTCCTTCTGTGTTCTCGCGTATTGTCACCAGATTGACATCGTCATATCGAGTCTTGTAGCCAGGGATGCTGTAACAAGGTCTGACATTGGCAAACAGACCGAGTTCTTTCCTTAGAGTAAGATTCAAAGACCTATGTCCCTTCCCAATAGGTGTTGCCATGGGACCTTTCAAGCCAATACCATTTCTGCGCACTGATTCCAGGCTTTCCCATGTCAAGAAGCTCTGTGTCCTTGGATCTACTTCCGTCCCCACAAAATGTTCTTCCCATTCTATCGGCACCTCAGCTGCAGTGAATACCTGATCAACACAAAGAACATCTCATAATGTGGGGTAAGCACGCAAATTACAGCAGTGATGAATCCAATCAGCAAGGCCACAAAAGAATATCAGTTGTTGAGCCCAACCCTTTTAAAAAGAGCATCAAAAGTATAAATAGCAAACAGGCTGTTGGAAGTTAAGCAAACTTTTTTGGGTAACCCTAAAATCTGAGTCAACAAAGGCGAAGTACCATTCAATAGACAGTTACAAGAGGTTGAACTACCCCATGCCCTATACAAATGCCTCAAATTCATCCTCTTGAGAGAAGTTTTTTTCAATTGTTTGAATCTCTCCTCATTGTTTGTCATGTCTCAAAACAACCCAAAAAAAGGTACCAAAAGTAGTTGGTAAACCAACCACAACAAGAAAATACATTATACATATGCTTTTTTTTCTAGTCTGGCAAAATTGCAAAAGAGGAGGATGAAAATAAGTCACAATAAATCAAGTGAGACATAGACAGGGGAAAAGACCAATTACAGACATATTAAACAAAAATAGAAAATAGAAAAAAAGAAGCCAAAAGAGAGCCCAAAAAATCAAGGAGGCGTGCCATCAGTAAGAAGAAGAAATAGAGGTTGATAAGCAGAGAAGTATAAAATAGTTGTGACTGCCAATAGGAATTGAGCAACCCCAAAAGAAAAGAATACAAGGTAGGTGTATAAGATCAAAATGAAAGAAGTGCACTGTTCAGCTTTCAACACCCCCCCCCCCCTCCAAAAAAAAAAAAAAAATACAAATGAAAGATTTTAAATGATAAAAAAAAAGCACACAAGAGAAAATTACCCAGATTCAAAATCTAAAGGTACAAGTCAATTACTGCGAGCCGAAGTGTTCTTCATTAAGATAAAAAAAATCAGGAGGGTTCGAGAAACTTAACTACATCTTAAGAGATTCAATCTGCCAAAGGTTTACACTTTACAATCCACTTAACATGCTGGATTCGGGTAGATTCTGATCCCTGGTATGAACATGTTTTAATTTTTGGACCCCTAAATCAATGGAGAGATGTCGGCTCTGATACAATAAAATATATGCTTATCACCCAACATAAGGAAACATCACCACCCACTAAACAATACAAAATACAACTCCAATGACAAAATCCCACGGATGAGAGGAGAAGATCAAAATCACAACCCTTGTTTAAGGATTTACAATAACCATTGTTTCCTAAAACCCAATATTCCAATCAAAAGAAGCTAAATTTACTATATAAAAAAAGAAGCTTCATTGACCATTATATTTTTCACATAATCAAAGAATCTATCATGAAATACTCAATTGGGTTCACATGCACTCACCCCAGTCACCCCCCCCCCCCCCCCCCCCCAATAATCAATTCATAAAGCAACCGACAACAACATCAACAAAACCAAATCTTTGACCCAATTCGCGATGATACGATTCTTTCTGGATCCTAAACAACATGAAATGAAATTCAAATGCATGAATCAAGAACTGGAGACACCGGACCTGCTTGACCGATTCTGCGATCTCCGGACCGATCCCGTCGCCGGGAAAGAGCGTCGCCCGGATCGTGCCGGCCGGAGAAGACGGAGCCGGAGACGATTCATAGGTGAAGAAGGTCCGGATACCCGAATACAACGATCCGGGCCTCGCAATCGGCGCTGCTCGCACTCGTCGAAAAATCTGAGACGCCATTTCAGAGAGAGAGAGTCAGAGCCTTTTTTTTCAACGAATGAATCACGAGCCTTCGCTCCTTACATCACAATCGCTCTCCTCCGCCTCACTCTTTATTTTCGACACCTTTTTATGAAGATATTTACGGCGACGCCCAGCTTTTCTCCTCCAAAAAAGCGCACACATTCGCAGACGAGAAGGATAGAAAGAAATCTCGACCGTTCGATCCTGAATCGATGGCTCTGATGGTTGCGAGGTTCGCTCTCTAGGGTTCCAGGCGATCCCCCGCCGCCGCTCGTTCTCCGTGACGTCTCTCCGTTCGTCGCTTTCAGGCAAGTCTCTTCTCTGCCTTCGTCATTTCATGATTAGTTCATTTTTTTTTTTCAAAAAAGACCTGATTTTGCAGAGAAGATGAGCACGCAAAGCTCTGGAGGGTCGAAGGTGCTTCTGAAAGGGATGGAATTCTCCGAACTGGAAGTATGAATCGTTTCACGCATTGAAAATGTTTGCTTTGTTTGATCTTTGTTGAAAGGTTTGATTTTTATGTTGGGTTTTGTTGGGGTTTCTGGATTCAGAGATGGGTTCGGTCGCATGGGTTCAGATCAGGTCAGGCTTTGATGCTTGGAAGCGTTTGTATGGAGACGGTGTGTGGGCGCATTGCAGCGATGAATTGGAAGGTTTTGATCTCTCTGTGACTGTGTTGTTATTTGAATTTGATGAACAGCTTCAGCTTAATTGGATATGAAATGGTGAATTTAAGCTACACTGTTATGATATATAATGCCAAACAACAACCTGTTTTTACTGTGCTTTCATGATATTACAACGCAAACCAAGACTAATTGCTTGAATGATTGTGTGAAACTGAAACTTTGTAAACTTTGACGAGTCGAAGATCATTGGGTATTGTAATTTTGCTGGACCTAGATCACATACATGTTTTTTTCTTCCATAATTTGTTATTTGAACCTTTGATGTCGCATAATGTGTTCCAAATTTAGTGCAGCATTTTGAGAAGTTTTTCCCCCGTTTTATGTGAGGAGGTGTGTTTATCTACATAAGGTTTCTCTTCATTGAAAGAATCCCATGGTGTCATCTTGTTGATGCATTATTATCTTATAAACATTTACGAATGATCAGAAAGTTGTGGTTTGAAGAGCTTTATGTTTTATATCTTCCCATACTTGGTTTACGTTTCTTGTGGTTTGGATGTTCAGCAAAATTGGTTGTGTAGGAGAAGTGTTGATTGGCATTTCAGTCTGATATCATGTTTGGCGACCACATTTTATTCAGTAATTGATAAGATGAGATTGGAAATTTTTATCTGTGTAGGCTTAAACAAGGATTTCCGGAAAATGTTGAGTGAAAACGCCGAGTTCAAGGCTCTTACACTTAAAGATTACTCACAGCATCAGATGGAACTCGAAAGGTGGCTTTTCTACTTTCCTAGTTGAGCTCACAAAGCTTGTATGATTCAATAAATTTTCAATTGATAAGAGCTTAGGCTTTTGTCACATTAAAACATTCTCACTGATTTCCTAACTCACAGGAGGTTTCAGATTCTGTTCAACTTGGAAGATGGATCAGTCATAGAAACTGTTGTGATACCTTGCAATAGAGGAAGAACTACAGTTTGCGTCTCAAGCCAAGTTGGTTGTGCCATGAACTGTCAGTTCTGCTACACTGGCAGGTACACTCCAATGGCCTTTCCACATACCTTTTTGTTTGCAATACATAGAGCGATGCAAACTTAATCACACATTTTGCATGCTTTTTTAGGATGGGCTTGAAAAAGAATTTATCTGCAGCTGAAATAGTCGAACAGGCTGTTTTTGCCCGTCGTTTATTTTCCAATGATATCGGTCCCATCACAAATGTGTATTTAAGGTCAGTACTTAAATCAGTTGTGGTTCTCATTCATTTTTTTTGCTTGTGGTATGCCCAACCATAGAAGTAATATAAAATAGAATATTCACAGGGTATGGGAGAGCCGCTTCACAATATCCATAACGTTATAAAAGGGGCGGCTATAATGGTTGATGATCAAGGCCTTCATTTCAGCCCCCGCAAGGTGACCATCTCAACGAGTGGGCTTGTCCCTCAATTGAAAAGATTCCTCCGTGAATCTAACTGTGCTTTAGCAGTTAGTCTGAATGCAACCACAGATGAGGTGATTCTTTTCCCTTGGTTTTAAAATTGGTAGCTTTTGCAACACAAACCATTTCTGAGACTGATCATGAAATATAAATAACTGCAGGTACGGAACTGGATTATGCCGATCAACAGGAAATACAACCTGGAGCTACTTCTCAGACCTTGCGAGAGGAGCTCTGCTCCAAACATAGATATAAAGTACTATTCGAATACGTAATGCTTGCAGGAGTCAATGACAGGTTAGACTTGCTGAATAAGACAAGGAAAATGTTAGAGACAATCCTGCATGCAGCCGCACTTGCAGTCCTCACAGCTTCTTTTTTTTTAAGGTTTAGAATTCATTTAATGAAATATATACTTTCATAAAAACGATGCATATATTCCAATGAATTGTTTGGATCCGTAAAGAAAATGTGAAAAATTACATGCTTCATTCAATGAGATATATACCTTATTGGATATATATGGAGCTGCACGCGGGGTTGTAAATGGGACTTTGTTTAATAGTGTCCATCATAACATAATATCTTACCAATCCAGCTATGTGTGAATAATGCCTTTATATTTATCTGCAGCATTGAGGATGCGAAGAGGCTGATTGAACTCGTTAGAGGGATCCCTTGTAAGATCAACCTCATCTCCTTCAACCCGCACAGCGGCTCCCGGTTCCGGCCTACACCAGAAGAGAAGATGATTGAGTTCCGAAACATCCTTGCCGAAGCGGGTTGTGTTGTCTTCCTTCGGCTCAGCAGGGGGGATGATCGGATGGCCGCCTGTGGCCAGCTCGGAAAGCTTGGTGACACCCAGGCACCTGTTCTCCGTGTGCCATCATGGTTTCAAACTGTAGTTTAAACAAAAAACAAAATGTAGAAACTCTAGAGTTCATGAAATATAATACTTGTGTTCCTTAAATGGTTTACAGCAGACATATTGGTGGGATATATTAATCTTTCCAGGCTTTGTTTTTGGCATTCAAACATCCTGATATCACATTTCACAATATACTTACAAATACAAAGCACCCATAACATATCTAAAACTAGTTCAATCATTCAGGGATTCTTTGCTTTAATCCTCAGCTTCCTTGCAATCTGAGGTGCCTTTGGATGGACAGGTCTTTTGCTTCCATCACTCTGCTCCACCTCCACCCAGTTAATACTTTCAGTATCAGCGACTGTGGACAACAACATCCACCATTAACTGTTGCTCGTTTCGGCTTCTTCAGACCGCTCTCCAGTGCCACCTCCAGAAAGTCCATGAACCAACTCCCCGCCTCGGTATGTATCTTCTTTGCCAACTTGATCGAATCACTAAAGCTACCGCCTTGTAATTTGTTCTCATCATTTGCAACACCAACATCTTTGGTGTTTGATTTTGTAATTGTTGTTACTGCCCTTCTCCTTGATGAGTTCAAATTCGAGTTTGCTATCTCACCCAATATGTTCGATTCATTTTTTTCAGGTTGTGGATTCTGAGCAACTGTGGCAGCTAATATCGACTCCATCTCTACAATTGACTGTGCGGTCTCATGATGGAAGGTTAGGAACTGATCAAAGCATTCTGAGGGGGTGTCTGCTCTGGCTGATGCACTTATGTCTGTGATTGTTCTGCAAGATATCATAAAAATGAATATATTCATGCATAAAAGAAGCTAAAGGAAGTCATGGGTACATGAAATTCTGCATTACTTGAGAGCGCGAACTACTGTTTCAGCCGCTGAAGCGTCTCTGAGCGCTTGAAGGGCGATCTTCTGAGCTGCCTCTCTCTGCTGCAAGGCTTCCTGTGAAGTTATATATATATTAAAAAAAAAGGAATTTGAGAAGACTATCATAACTACAGAAAGATTGAGAGAATTTGAAGGTGTAACCTTTCCAAATGATACGAGTTTCCCAGGCAATGGCGCTTTCGAAGGAGTGTTAGACTGAGAATGCAATAGGCGAGGCACAGCAGCCGACTTCAGGGATGAATCTGGGGTTGAATGCAATTGGCGAGAGACAGCAGCTGACTTCAGGGATGAATCTGGGTTGCATTTCTTAATCTGGGTGGAGGTGATGAGGCCTTCTTTTCCTAAAATTAGCCAAAATGAGAGTGAAATTGAGGTTTTATTTGTTGTACATTGTGTTTTCGCTGTCATTTACATGATCAACAATTCATGACTTTAGGCATACAAAGAGCTCCAAACACAGTTGAACTGATCATTAATCACAACTTCCTTTGGTAGTGATGGTGTAATAGGTTTGGGTTATTTGCCCATGATTCCCTAAAAAAGAGCATTTATTCCCACCAACCCGCCCATGATTTTCCCTAAAATGAGCATTTATCCACCTCACCAACCTATCTTCATCATCCCCATCAACCAAAATTTTGGTTGGTGGAGACTATAGGAGGAAGTGAGGAGAGAGAGAGGGGGGGGGGGGCAGGAGGCAGAGGAGTACGATGGACAGAAGGGGCCAGAGGATGCGAGGGGAAGGAGAGAGAAGGGGGAGGGAGAGAGTAGGGGTGGAGCTCCACCCCGGCGCTACTGCACTCTCTCTCTCTCTCTCTCTCTCCCCCTCACCTTCACTAGCCTCTTCTGCCCCACCGCCCCCTCCCTGGCGTCCTCCGCCCGCCACCCCCTCCGTTCGCCTGTCAACCTCCTCCACCCTCCTCTCTCTCTCTCCCACCGTCCTGTTGTCCTACTAAATTTATTTTGGTTGATGGAATTATTCCACTGGTACTGGAAGAGTTATTCATCTCTAAACAGCTTATATCACTTTCTAAACGAGTTCAATAAAGTGAAAAAAATATAGCATAGGATCAAAAGGCACCTACAATGGGAAAGGACTCCTGGAATCCTCTGATCTCTTCCGCAAACACTCTTGCTCCTCGTATTCTTCACTGTCGAAGAAGAACCCACGCAACTCCTCCTCACCGGGCTCTCCACCTTGTGAGGCAGAGCCACCGAATTAACCGACGACCTCAGACTCCTCATCGAACCCACCCTCTCCTTGGCTGGTGTGGTCCCCCCAAAGTCCAAATTCACTGGCTTCTCCACCAGAGGAGACAAAGCCGGGTTCAGGTTCTGCTCCGGTCCCCAAGACCCTCTCCGGTGGATCGGACCGTTCAATTCGGTGGTCCGTCCGATGCGCGTTATGGGTTCGGGCGTGCCCATCAAGGGGTGTCGGCCCGGGAGGGGCTTCGCGCCTCTCATGACGGGGACCGGCGATCCGGGCTCCAATCGATCGGCGTATATGAACTGCCCGAGCTGGATTTTGTTGTTCATGACGAGCTCATCTTGGTCGAATGGGAGGCTCACGTAGATCGAGTGGGACGAGTCGGAGACTTTGATGTAGAAGCCCTGTTTGGGCCATAGGTCCTTCTCGTCGAGGTCGGCGGGGACGATGTCCGTCACCTGCAAGAGAGAGCTCCGGTGTTCGCCGGTGGGTTTGGCGCCACCGGAGTTCATGCTCTCCAGGAGCTTCAACAGGATCCCAGGAGCCAGTGCAGCCATGATTGGAGAACGAGAAGAATCAAATCTGTAAAAACAGAGGGTTTGAGAACCAAATCTGCTGAAAAGACACGAATTTTCGAAGACCCATTTGAAATTGAAAGATTGGGTTTCAAGAACGAGTGCAAAAACAGAAGAACCCACAAGAAGAATTATCTTCAAAGCGCAAGAAAGTTGTTTTGAATGAGAAATCAAAGGTTTCTCAAGGAAACCCAAATCTTCTGAAGAAGAAAGGATGAAAGAATTACCTGGAATTCAGTCGATTCTTCTCTTTATGTGATCGGAGAAGGATTTTCAAAGCTTTCTGTGATTTATAGATGCTTCATTTGGTGGGAAAGCAAGCGTGAAGAGTCCCAGATGAGGTTTAGATTCTCTGAAAAACCTCCAAAGATTGCATTTGATTCATTTCAGGATGAAAAAATATTATTCGAATTGTATTTGTGAAATTTTTTTTTAGGGTTTCGACTTTGGTTTTTAAGTCGAATAAGACCGTTGGAGATGGAGCGGATTGGATGTCTGTGTTTCGGATCGATAACGGTCATATTTTTGAATGTTGAGTGTGAAAGTACCAGATGGTAACCCACATTTTTGTGAATGACGCGCATGTCACTAACTTTTCTGAAGTGGGACAGAGGGGCATTTTCGTCACGGGAATATTAAACCAAGAGACGGAAGGTCTCCATCGGATCGTCATCGGACGGTCGTTATTCATCTTTGCCATTATTTGTGTTTCCTAAAACCTTGACAAAAGTGGCATTGGTACTCATGGTTTAATTCATGGTTTTCAAGTAGTGTTGTTTGGATCAATTGGATGCCATAAAAAAAGTAGTGTTGTGTGGAGTAAACGTAGGATTTCGCATAATATGATTTGTTTTTAAAAAGCGTTGTTTTAAGGCTTTAGTTTGGTTACACGATTATAAGATTAATTTTATACAAAAATTGGGTTTAAAACTAGTTTTTACAGAAAACCGTCTCTCTACGGCTTTTGAAAAATTTAAGTTTTGAGCATTTTTTTTTACATAAATCTGTTTGTAGTTTTTTACCCTAATTTTTTTTTGTTTGGAAACGGATTTGAAAAAAACAGTTTCCTGTAAATCTAAAAATTGTCCAAACCCCTTTCCAACATGCCATAAGAAATTTTCAAATGCTAAAAATTTAATGAAGAATACATGTGAGATTGGGTGTGTAATTAATGTTTTAAAAATTGATACGGAAAAATGAACGGGTCAAAGATCATTGGTTCAATTGTTGGGTCAATCGAACTTGAACAATGATATAATTATAATAAAATAAATATATTAATTATCATTACTATATAAAAAAAATATAAAATATTTTAAAAAATCTTTGCACAAGGCTTTTACTTAACATCATAACATGATTTTAATATATAAAATATAAACTTTTATTGAATTTTATATTTTTACAATTAATTAATCACATTTTCTATTAATAAATAATTGATCAGTGGATTAACTAGGTTTTACTGATTTTTTATATCATCGTTATAATTCAAAACGGGTGAAGATTTAACCGGTCGGGTTAGGTTTTTAAAACACGGTTTGTAACACGAAACGCCAAAAACAGTATAAAATCGAGACTTCAAGTGCTTGATTTTCATAAGTCTCCAAATTTTCCCTTATCAACAGATGACGATGGCAAAACTCGAATCCGTCCATTAACTAAAAAGAAGGTACCTCTTCCATCCTACTAAGAGAAGGTTAGATAGTCTCTCCCAAATTGCAACTTCAGCAATTTGAGTCTCTCTTGGGGGGATCTATTGGGGCAGATCCATTGTTCTGAGAGATTCATGCAAGGAATGCTTTATTTTTAATGGTACTTTTTACAGCCTCAAATGCAGTCTCATATTTTTATCAACCATCCAGCAAAGTATATATCTCAATAATTTTTTTTACATTTGCTAAAAATGGATTCGAAATGGAGTAATGTACACTTTTCATCAAAATATATACTTCATCGGACAATATTTACTATTTTTAAAAAATTAAAATATATGCAAGCTGTAAGGCTGCATTTGGGGGGGTTGTACCAGACATTATCATTTATTTTCATGTCTCAAAACACAGCAATTGCCAGATATATATAAACAGGTCCTGCCCAACTACAACTAACCCCATATTAGAAACACATCTAAAACCAAATAATTTTTTTGAAAAAACACTCAAGCATTACAAAGATGGTTCATTAAAACAAGTGTATAATCACTAATTTCGACTCCTCTTGGTAGGATGCTTCGTGATTGTGGCCTGAAAAGACTGAATTTTTTCTTGATTTGTTTTTGCTAAAACAGAAACTTTTTCACCAACCTCAGAAAATTGCATCTCTTTTTGGTCCCTCCTCGGCTGGATGCAAGTGGAGGAGACAGTTTAGATCGAGAATTTCACCCTTCAACAACATTCACCAACTCGTACTCGACGAGCGATAGGTTGTTGTCTTCCTTTACAGTGAAATCAGCAGGATCGGTAATTTCAATGCGACCCCATTTGTCCACAGATAGCCTCATTGATCCCTTGAACATGTCAATCTTCGCATTCCTCAAAATTACAGTTGTATTGGGCTTCAGTAGATCAACTGGATACATGACATCATTGTTATGTTGATCCTTTAGACCGTATATTAGTGAGTCCATTAACCATAACAAGAAAACTGGTAGAACATGTAACTAGTGACTTCATTAATTGTCAAGTGAACATTTGCAAGAAAAATTTAATTTGCAAAAGAGAACATTCATTGTTCATATGATGATAATTGATGATTCCATATATAAGCCAAAAAGTTAAATTATTTTTTTGAAGTACTAACAGATAAATAATCCTAAGATGTATTTGAAATGCAAAAGGAATAAACAGAAGTTGACAGAATCAGTCCAGCCAGAACATTGACAGATCATTAAGTACACACAATAATCCACATCTACATTTCCAATATGCCTTCACAACCTTAGAGTTCACAGGGCACTCATCCCATTAGCTATTTTTTATCTTGTGGGTTATGCCGACTGACTAATGAGCCATGGTCAATAATATAAAAGAAAGAACAATATTTTAAAGATTTATTTCCTTAAAAGGTAGAGCATAATTTAATGCAATTCAATAAGTGGCTACCTGAGTAAGTGACATCAAATCTTTTTATATATCCTGCTGCATTCATAACAATAAAAGTTACCGAACCTCCTCTTGGTAGGATGGGAGAGGTACCCCCTCTTTAGTGAGGGGTCTTGGGTTCGAGTCTTGCCGCCTATTGATAGGGGAAGATTTGACCAAGGAACAAAAAAAAAAAAAAAATCACCCACCAAAAAAAAAAAATTAAAGTTGGCAATGATAAGAAGCAGTGGGTGGAAGAGCAATATAGAAATATAAAAAGTTTCACCAACACAACCACTATGTATCACTATCATAAACAACCAAACGGATGCCCTCAGAGACCCGTAACTTGACGCATTCACAACAGAATAGAACAAGAGCCAACTGAAAGAGATCATTAGAAGTAAGTTATCCAAACGCTTTTGATCCTCCTCATTCCAAAGAATTTCTTTTATACAAAAATTTAGAAAAAGATATAGAATCTTAGATTCAAAAATTGAATTTTACGAATGAGCTAAAGATCAATGAACTACAATAATCCAAACTTTATTGAGGCTGTAATCATGTCAATGTTGTAGCGAACGTAAAAATTGATGTTGTTTATCAAGTTAAAGATTTGAGGTTTATAGTTCGTCAATTTGTTTAAACTTGAAAAAATAGTCCGGTCTGGTTTTTCAGCCTTCAGATTTAAGAGTGCTCTATATTAAGTGCAAAAACACTCCTACCAGATTTTAAACTGAATAGGTGATATCATACTATCATCTGTGTCAGTCAATAAACTCAATACAAATGATTTTCTTTCATATTGGCCGATACTGATAAGGAAAAGGAAAAAACCTACAAGTTCCCAACAGATAAAAACCATTTCAGGCATTAACCAATACATATGCTATTTCCATACAAAAGAGCCCCAAAATGTGCCGGCTAAAATGATGCACATCAACTGGAATTATCCCGGTTTTTCCAACCTCCATTTAATATCATTCCACCATTCAGAATACATAAGACTTCATAATATGAACTGAAAAAATAAAAAATGGAGCAAGGGAATAACTACATGATGCCAGAAATATGAGGTATCAAAAAAATAATAATAAAACGTACGGAAAAAATTCCAATCAACAAAAATTCCACAAATCAATTTACTAATAAAAAATATGAGGACCACACTGAGAAAAGAGAACGTATTAATGTGTTACGCACCTTGCTCATTCCTGGCCGTGAACACAATCATCCCAGTCTCATCACCAACCAAGCACTCCGCAATGCGCATCTGGCGCATTTGCGGACCATCAGGGCGTCCGCCGCGTCCCTTCTGCAAAATCATCTTTGAGCTCACCACCTTCACGGTCAGGGTATGCCCGTTGGTTCCAGGCCGAAGCTGATCGACTTTGGCAAACACCGGTTTCCTCATCTCTGCCTTAGAATCGGCCATCCCTAAATCATACAATTTCTGAAAAATCTACATTAGCAAAATACAGTAGGAGGGCTAATCAACAAACTGCAAACCATAGACAACAATCCTTAAAACAGGCAAGCATCCTTGCCATGTACCATTCATGCATATCGATTTTAATAAAATACATAATATCCGTATCCTTTTTTTTTTTAATAACTTCACATCAACTTGTAACTCCATGAGAGATGACAAGCCCACATCTTCATAATATCTTCTTTTCTTTTTTTCATAAAGATTGGAACATTCATACAGAAAATGATGCCCCTCGAGAAAAGAGAGATGAAGGATCTCCTAAAAAAGAAATTTAAAAAATGTAACAAACAAAGCAATTAAACCATCAAATCTATAAGCCCAAAGGAAAGAAACCTTCAATCATAAAGCTACAATACTACAGCCCATCAAAATATCCATTTATATATCAAAATATGTTATAAGCATCACTCAATACTGTGATTATCTAAGTCACTTCTATAATAGTTAGCACCAAATATGGATATTGATTTTCATACACCTATTCATTTTTGCCGACGAAAAACAAATATGAATATAGTTATACATATATCCGATCCATATCTGATCCATTACATTCCTAAAGCTCAGACACTGGAATCCATTATAAAGCACAAAAGGGACAAGATCTTAAAAATGGCATACAATCGACGACCACCGGTTAAGATAATAAATAAAGAATTCGACACCAAGATCCACAAAAAGAAAAATTTCTCTTTTACATGCGCGTATCACAATCATGCCATGAAGTGGAATCACAAACTAATCAACAGAAATGTCTGTTTCATAATCCCAATCACATTATTCAAATGAATTTCAAACTATATTGGGAATCAATTTAAAGAATTCCAGATAAAGAGAGCCACTTTAAGAGCAGATCTTCTACATAGCAATAATACGGCAGCAAGCGATGTCCTTTATGAATCTTTGTTTCTTCAAATCAAAACATTAAAAAATATATAAAAAAAACCCCGGTTTCACAGATCGAATTAGTCAAACAAAATAAAGGGCAGAACAAATAACGAATTCGAAATCAAATCACTGATGAACATACGCAGGGAACAAAATGCAAGTCTCCGAGAAATCGACAAGGGAGGATCCTATTCGGGAGAGAATAAAAAATTAGGGTTTACTCGATCGAAAAAGAGGGGACAACGAAAGAGAAGGAGATCGGCTTCGTCGCGTTAAACGAGGAAAGTCGCGAAATAAAGATGTTTGGTTTTTTTATTTTTAGTCCCTATAAACTATATGATTTAGTGATCGATCCTTAACTTTTTCTAATTTTAGTTTTAGTCTCTGGATTTAAAAAGTATATTTCTTATTAATCCCTGGGACTGGGTGGGACTATCACTAAATTATTTTGTTTTGTTTTTAGTCATTGGAAGGGACTAAAAGAAACATATCCTTTAAATCTGGGAACTTAAATTGAAATATGAAGAAGTGAGGGATCGATCACTAAATTATGTAATTTATGGGGACTTAAAAATAAAAAACTCAAGCTGTTTATATATATATAGAGAGAGGGTTGCGATTGTTCGATTGATGGTCTACAGATGGACCCCTCAACGTTGGATCCGTGTTTCATTCATCATTTCACATCAGTATCTAATCAAGACTGATATGTGTCTCAAATAATCTTTAGAATCTCACATGTTAATTAATCATGTGATAAGATACATTTTATCTAGAGACTGATATACGTTGATAACATTCAGCATTAATTAGATCTCATGTCAGTTTTCAATCATGACATGTGTCCCAAATTATGTTAGGAATCTTACATGTTAATCATATGATAAGAGTTAAGACACATATTATCTCTTAATTGAAAGTTGATATATACTAATAGGATCCAACACTAACTAATTTAACTTCATCTATATTATTTTACTATGATAACCTTGAAAGTACAAGTCCAATGCGAAATTGGGAGGGAAAGAAAATATGGATTTCTTAGTGATAGACTCTCTAACACACGTTGACATTGCATTTTATTGCATGTAAAAATTGGGGAGAGTTAAGCTTGATTTTGTAAAAGCCTATGACAATGTTAACTGAGACTTATTGGTTCATATGCTTGGGTGTCATGACTTTGAACCCAATTGGCCATGTGTGGTGAAAACATGTATTTCCACAGCAAAGGCTTCGGTCACAGTCAATGGGGCTCCGTGTAGTTTTTTCCACATTGGTAAGGGTCTCCGTCACGGGAATCCTTTATCTCCTCTTCTTTTTATGATTTTGGAAAATAACTTTAGTAAGATGATGAAACTTGCAATGAACACAGGTTGGGTGAGGGGTCTTCAATTTGGTGATGGAGGGTTGTTCCTCACTCATGTGCAATATGTTGATGATATAATAGCTCTAAGTGAAGCTAGTGAAGAGGCGGTTAGAAGAGTGAAATTCATGTCATTGCTTTGAATTAGTTTTGGGTCTTCAAGTGAACTTTCAGAAGAGTTCCATTTATGGGATTGATGTAGAGAACGATCTTCTTTCCAAACTTGCAAGCATCCTTGTGTGTGATGTGAGGCCTTTTCCGATGATGCACCTTGGTCTCCAATTGCATATTTTGCGATTGAAGAAGAATGATTGAGCATCACTTGTAAAACATTTCAAAAGGAGATTGGAGGGTTGGAAAAGTTTGTTCCTTAGTGGCCAATTAACTTTATTGCAAGCCTTGTTGTCTAACCTTTATATTTTCAAAATTCCGAAAGGGGTGCTGGGTGAGTTGGAGGGCATCAGGTGTAGATTTCTTTGGAGTGGGGTAAAGGAAGCTAAAAGGAGAATTCATCTTGTCAAGTTGGAGGTGGTATGCTCAAATAAGAAGAAAAGAGGTGCATGCATTCTCAACTTGGTTGTCATGAATTGGGCGGTTCTCCTAAAATGGCTGTGGAGATGGAATTCGTTTCCATGTCTCATGTGGTGTTGGGTGGTGAGGGAGTGTTATGGTTGCGGTGCACCTTCAAGGAGTAGATTCCCACAGGATTCTCGTCAAACTTCATGGATATGAAAGGGTATTTTTGAACAGGAAGGCTTCTCTCAAGTGGTCAGTTGGTGTTTAGGCTCAGGAGAGTTTATTAGGTTTTGGCACGATCTTTGGATCGATGACTCAACGTTGAAGGACAGGTTCCCAAATATATTTCACATTGCGTGGCTTAAGTAGAGGGCGGCTAGCCTATTCTGGAGGGCTAGGGGAGGGTTGGGGTATTGGGTGGTGAAGCTATCCAGAGCATTGCAGGCAGTTGAAGTGGAAGGCTTTGTTGTGCTCCTGGAGCTGCTACAATAGTGTGAAGTTCGACTAGCCGGTTCGGATGCAGCGGAGTGGAAGCTTGCACGTTCATCAGGTTTCACGATCAAAAGTGGATATGAGTGGCTGCGAAGGGTGGAACCATCTTGGGCGATAACAACAGTGAAGTACCAGGAGGTTTGGGGGTGCAAAGCGCTGAGGAAGGTGAGGATCTTCTTGTGGATACTATACCAAAGGAATATTCTTACCAAATCAAGGTTATTAAGCTGGATGCCGGGGTTGGAGGTACTGTGCGTTCTCTGTGGAGACGAGGAGGAGATTGGACTGCGAATCAACTATTCACATCTTGCCCAACGGTGTGGTGGACATGGGAGAAGCTGAAGTTAGTTTCAAGTTTGGAGGTGGATTTTACATACTTGGAAGGTATGTGGGCATGCGGAGAGTGGGTGATAGATCCAAGAAGGCGAAGGTCTCCTAGTTACTTATCCCGGTGCTTGTGTGGTCGATGTGGCTGACACATAACCAGGTGATCTTCAAGGGCCAACACCCATATAGTGAAAACATTTGAGAGACGGCCAAGGGGCTCATCCATGATTGAGGGTATTTTTTGTGTTGGGGCGAGAGGGGTAATAGATTAGTACCAAATATGCCTATTTTGTCTTGATTCCCGATAGATTTCTCTTCTACCCATGATCATGCCTAGGGTTGGTAAACGAACCAAGCCGCTCGGGCTCGGCTCGGTTTAAGCTCGTTCAGGCTTGTTCAATTAGACAAATGAACGAGCTTGAACAATTTTTAAAGCCCGGTTAGGCTCGGAACCTGGATCGAACTATATTTTATATTCAAATTCGACTCGTTTGTGTTATAAAAAACTTAATTAAAGCTTGATTAAACTCCTTTATAAAATCAGAATTCAACCGTTAAAAACCCTAAAATGAAGAAGAACGCTAGGCTCGTTGAGGCTCGTGAATTCGACTCGTTTATAAACGAGCCGAGCTTGAACATGTCAAAGCTCGACTCGTTTACCACCCCTAATCATGCCTTTCCTTTTAGTTTTCTGTACCTTAATTTGGATTTTTGTTTTAATATACTAAAACGAAAGTCTACCATTTCCTTAAAAAAAAATAAAATAAAATTGGGGATAATTATGCCTCCCATCACATTCGTCTCACCCCCGTTAAAAAAAATCATTTTTTAGGCATGGAGAAAAGAATTCTCTTATACTTTCAGGCTTGTATGCAACATCATCTGTTTTTTACAAAAAAAGAAAAAAAGAAGAAGCTGGTGGGATGGACCTTATGGCTATGTTTTATTCACTACAACTCACAAGCAGCAAATGCCCATAGTTAAAACGATTTACAACTTATTCCAGTCATGACCACCAAAATCACATGACAAAGGATAACAATACTACACACTGTATTTACAACTTAAACAATGTGCCTGACCATTTCTAATTTTAAAACAGTTTACATGATATCCTTCATGAGTAAAACTCCTGGTCCAATTTAAAACTTTTATGCTACCCTTCATATTACAATGTACCTGCCTTCTGGTCCACTTTTTTTTTTTAAAAAAAGGATGCAAAAAAGGACTTACAAAATTTTGGGAAACTGTCACAATCAATGAGTATGAGTACATATCCATCACTACCACATCAATATATACTTTATCATGAAAAATGTAAAAACATGCACATTCAATTCATTCGGTATATACTTCACTTTTTTTTAAAAGTGTATCATTCATCAAATAAATATATATCCTTAAAAAAACTAACACACGTTCGGTCTGCAAGAATGACTATAATTTTACTAAACGTAATGCTCTTGTATATATAGAAAAAGAAATGGCACAACAATCTAAAGGAACATTCAATCAAGAGTTCTCTTGCATATTCCAAAGAGTAGAAGACCTAATAAGCAGATTTTGTCCATAGATTCCTTTTTGATAGGAAAACCTCAGTTGGATGCAAGCCACACTGAACCTGACAGTCATGTTGTTCCACATTCTTCATGACAAGGTCTTCCTATTCAGTCGTCCCCTACAAGAGGCTATGGAGAAAAGGATAACAATTCATGGTGCCATGGACATGATCAAACAGATTGAATTACTCAAGGAACGAATACAGATGGTTAATTTTCTTACAAACCGAGATAGCGCACTTAATAGACTGTGGGGGAAAAATTATACACACTCAAAGTAACATAGTCTAAAATGGAATTCTATGGGAATTATGAATACGCAGACCTTTACAACACGAACAACAAATGCGAAGCTGAAGATCACACTCCCTATTTGTTAAAGAATAGCCTCTTTTTACCTTTCCTCTTCTCGACAGCCTGCAACATACAGATGTGATGCCAAATATGTACATTATCTACCTCATAATGATAATAATGGACTTGAGGAACAAAGGAAATCATTCAATTTTCACACAGTAAGTTCCGAATGCAGCATTAGACAGTTTAGATTATACAATACCAAGGGAAAACTATTTGGTAGTCTGAGAATATACTTCCAAGTGAAGAGGGAAAATTGAATGACTAGTTGTTTTCTCCTTTCTGCACAGTCAAAATGCTCCGAATTTATGATGCATTCACTACCGGTTGAGACTTCCATGTTTCAGCACTCATTAATTCTGCTTTCTTATCTATTTTGGATTGTCTATTCTCTATAATCCTTCCCTTGATGATCAACAGTTTGCCAATTGCAGAATACATGAACCAAACAGTGATATTGGATGTTGGTTTTAATTCAAATATAAAAACCTGACTCCTGTTGAAATTATTATAGAAGAAACAAAACGTTCACTTAATATAAGATTTTATGCTTCATCAGCCACAAGAAATTTTTTAGTTTCATCTGGTCTCTTAACCCAAAATGCATAACTTTTAAAATAATCTACAAAGTGCATTGATGCATTCTCAGACATAAAACCATTGCATAAAATTTTCCATAGTAAGGCCTCTCTTGGATACAAGATGCTCAAGTGGAAGTATTGTTAGATGTTCAAAAATACATATTTTGATATACCTTTTAGAGTTGTCTTGGACATTTCCCTATGCAATATATCATTTTCTACATACATATTAGGGAATTTTATTTTCAAAGTATAATATGCACAAATAAACTACATTTATGCATTTCATGTGCATAATTATATTTCTCATGGAGATTCTAATCCAAATTTCATAGGATATGAAGATAATACATGCTATTGGAGGAAAAGAACATGTGAATATTCAATTCCTAAAAGTCTACAGCAATTATGGAAAGAATGGATCATCACAATTGCCAAAAGAAGAGAGAATCTCCCTCACAAATCAGCTCCAACAAACAGCCACAAATCAGCAAATCTGATTTGTCAAATCAGTCTTAAATCCTATCAAAATCACTAAAAATCAGCATTAGCCAATCCTCCAAATCCCCACCAAGACAACTACAAATTCCTACCAAAACAGCAAGGATTTTTCAAATCCTGGGCAGCTGTCCAGCTTAAAAGCCCCAGCCAATACAACCCTCTATAAAAGGGGCCTGCAGAGAGAGGACAGCACACAATAGAAGATTTCCAGCTGAGCAGAATTTTAGTTTTCCATTTTTCTTGTTCTTTCTTCTTTGTTTTAAGTTTTTCTCTTCAGTTTGTATTTCTTTGGTATTAGACATAGATGCTATTGTATTTTGTTTATGTTTAATCAATAAAGAGTTCTTCTTTCTTTGATTTTCATGGAATCTTTTTATTGTTATTCTAGAATATCACCAACCATGGTAGGCTAGAGAATCCTCCCATCAAGGAGAGGATTCCACCCCATGAGTATGAGTGATTAGATCTTTTATTTGTGCATCTTATATTATTTGATTTATGCTTAATGATTATATAGTTTCTTCAACTCAGATTTATCTTGATTATGGGTATTTTAAGATCTTTCATCGTTTTACTTAGATGAGACATGATTGATACTTTATAAACCCTATTTTCAAATCGAGTAGAAGTGAACTACCTTCTTTGAAATATTTTGTTGTCATTGGTTGAATATCTTAACTGTCAAGGAAGAGGGTCTTCACTATAAGAACCGTCCTTGATCTAGTAGTTAATGGTGTATCAACTAATGAAATGTTAAAAGAGAACTTTAAATCTATATTCTCCATGTGACCAAGTAAAATCTCTTGACTCATGTGAAGTAAGGGAAATATAAGTGCAATAGAAAGATCTAATCAATCATACTTGTGGGGTGGTTTCTAATCCTTGGTGGCTTTTTTTATCGTATCTTGATTCAAATTAGAATTTTATTTTAGCTTTTAAAGTAGCTTCCTTGGATCAATCTTCAAAATTCTTGTTTTAAAATCTTTTTGGGAATTGATATCTTTTACAATTACTTGTTTGCTTCCATAGCCTCCTTGTGGGATCGACCTCTTACTCCCACTTTCTACCAAAAAGAGGTAAGAGAGAGTTATAAATTTCTTTTGTTGGTAAAGGCTAAATCTTAACGACAATTAAATCGAACCAACAAATTGGCGCCGTTGCCGGGGAGGCAAGGTAAGTAACGGTAAAGGTTGAAGGTATCAATTTTTTTTTTCTTTTCTAAAAAAAAAAAGTAAAAAAAAAATTAAAAATTAAAATTAAATTTTTTTTTCTTCTTATTATGCAGGAGGAGGAAAGGATGAAGAACATAAAGCTCAAGACTGGTTGATCCACCTCAGATTTTGGATTTCCGGAGTGAACAAACTCCGTAGTAAGTTTTCCTTCAAAAAAAAAAAAAATCTTGTTTCCATGATTGTGCATTTAGTGTAAACATTTGCATAAATCAATTTAAGGGCAAAACCTATAAAAAAAGATAAGGTCGGGATTTCATCACCTGTCCTTAGCCCAAAACCACCACATTGCATAATTATCCCAAGCCAATCACAATAAAATCAATTAGATATTGGCCCTAGGATTCCTCGAGCTCAATAGGGCGAAGACCACCAAAAGTGCACCAATTGCGCTCTTTGACCACGTTGATGTCTAGGAAAGCCTTGTCCCTCAAAGGGAGACAATTATTGTTCTAGGAGGGTGGTACTTAAGCGGGACCGTGCTCAAGAGCATTGTGGCCCCACCACTACCTGGGGGCTGACCTGGTCAATTTGGTTTCATAAGACCGAATTGGAGGCTTAGGTGTACTCTTCAAAACAGTTAGGAGCTGTCTAATTAAGGAGAGATTTTGGGAATTTTTCCTAATAGTCTCTGTGCAATTAGAATAAGAAATTGAAAGCCCTCAATTAATTTCAAGATAATTGAGCCAAGCTGTTGTGTGGTGTTTTGTGGTTCCTTTGTCTAGCCTTTATTAGGATTTCTCTCTTCCCTTTTAGGGTAGATTGAGTCAGAGTTCATTATTTCTGGTGCATGCACGGTAGAAGATCAAAAAGGAGAGAGTTAGAGCCTTTGGACCCTGAGATTGAGAGAACCCATCTTCTACATAGGCGAGTCCTTACCCAGTCATCACTCTCCACAATGGGTGATCGTGCTAGAACCTTGAATGAGCTATACGCTCCTGCATCTGCCAATCCACCGACCTGCATAGTGTTGCCGGTCAACAATGCAAACCAATTTGAGATTCGGCCGGCAACCATCAATATGCTTCCCAAATTTCATGGGTTCGAAAGTGAGCAACCCTACATCCATTTGAACAAATTCTTGACAATTTGTCAAACGTTCAAAAACCAGAACCTAGATGAGGAAGGTGTCAAGTTGAGATTGTTTCCCATGACATTGGAAGATCATGCAGCTGCATGGCTATATTCCCTCTCCACTGATTCCATTAGAACATGGGAACAACTCTCTAAGAAATTCATGGCAAAATTTTACCCTATGGCAAAAACTGAGAAAATCAAAGATGCCATTAGAACTTTTAGGGGGAGAGCTGAAGATGAATTTTCCCAAATTTGGGAAAAATTTTATGATTTGTTAGTCAAATGCCCTCACCATGGTCTTGACAAAGCCCAGTTAGTCCACTTCTTCTACAAGGGACTACCTCCCACACATAGGAACATGATTGAGTCCATGCACAAGGGTAAGTTCATGAATCAGACCCCTGATCAAGCCTATGAGTTCCTTGTAGATTTAGCTGAGAATGCTCAGAATTGGAGTAGCTATGACAATGAAGTTGATGATAGAGGATCTAGAAAATCAGGTATCTATGAAATAAAAGCAGATCCAGATCTTAAAAATGTCATGACCAACTTAGTGGATGGAGTGAACAAACTGAGTAAGAAGTTTGATAATTTTGCAATAAATCAGAACCCACAGAGAGATCCAAACCCCGTCATGAAAGTGGAACATGAGCCACATGGCATATGTCTTCTTTGTGATAGTTCAGAGCATCTAGTGGAGTGTTGCCCTAGTTTGCCTACCATCAAGGCCGAGCAGGCAAATTCAATTAATTCATACAATGCCTTTAAGAAGCCCACTCCCAATTCTTTTGGTCCAGTCTACCATCCTGATAATAGGTTCCATCCAAACTTCTCTTATAGACAAAATGAACCTATCCAATATCAGGGTGGTCCACCAGGATATCAAAGAAACTTTTCCAGACCAGGCCCATCACAAGCCCCTCAACAGAACCAACCTTTGGTTCCACCTCAAACTCCTTATGTTGCTCCCACTCCTCCACAACCCTCACATCTGGAAACCATGATGGCTAACATGATGAAGCAACAACAAGAATTCATCCATCAGCAACAACAAACCAATCTGTCCCAAACCCAGACTAATCAAATCCATGCACAAGCAATTGCAAAACTTGAGGTTAGTCTAAGCCAAATAGCCAGTTCTCTAGGGGATAGGAAGAAGGGAGAATTACCTAGTCAGCCAGTGTCTAATCCTAGTAGGCAACAGAGTCAAGGCCCAAGGGGGCAATATCAGATTAACTCTGATGAAAACTCATCCCATGAAGTCCAGGCTATTACCACCTTAACATATGGCAGGCGAGTGGACAAGAAGGTCCAACTCCCCAAGGAAAAAAGTGAAGAAATCACGGTCCATAAGACCCCTAACCAGGAAGAAGGACAGGAGACCCAAGGGAAGGGAAAAGAAGCCCAAGAAATTGCGGCAAAGCCTGTAGATGTCTACAAACCCAAAGCTCCTTATCCTCTTAGGTTGCAAGAACCCAAGAAGAATTCCCATTTTGATGATATCATGGAAGTATTCAAAAATGTTCAGATCAATATACCTTTCTTAGATGCCATCAAACAGATTCCCTCCTACACAAAATTCTTGAAAGATCTTACCACGGTGAAAAGGAGAACCAATGTTCCTAGGCAAGCTGTGATGGCTGCACAAGCCTCATCTTTCATTCAACAACAAATTGCTCCTAAATACAAGGACCCTGGTTGCCCCACAATTGCAATTAAAATAGGAGAGACTATCGTCCAAAGAGCCCTCCTAGATTTAGGAGCCAGTGTAAATCTGCTACCCTATTCTGTGTACAAGGAGTTAGGTTTGGGGGAATTAAAACCCACTGACATTACCCTTTCTTTAGCAGATAGAACTGTGAAGTATCCAAAGGGAATTGTGGAGGATGTAATTGTCAAGGTGAAAGAATTCTATTACCCTGTGGATTTTGTAGTCCTAGAAACTGAACCAGTGAAAAATCCAGGCAGCCATATCCCTGTGATTCTAGGCAGACCATTTTTAGCCACTTCAGATGCTGTTATCAGATGTCGAAATGGTATAATGACTCTAGCTTTTGGTAACATGACTGTCCAACTGAATGTTTTCCATAGCAGTAACCAACCACCTGAAATGGATGATCTTGAGGAAGTTTGCATGATTGAGAATGTGATTAGCAATTCTTTTGAAGAGTTGAGTTATACTGACCCACTAGAAAGATGTTTGGCCCATTTCGGCCAAGATTTTGATGAAGAAGGTTTGATTAAGGAAGTGAATGCACTTTTAGATTCTGCTCCAATCATGGATACTAGCAAATGGACCACTCGGTTTGAATCATTGCCCATTTCTGAATCTCAGCTAGTATCATCTAGTGTCAAGCCACCTCGTTAGATCTTAAGGACCTCCCTCAGAATTTGAAATATGCATATTTAGGTGACAACAAGACCCTACCTGTTATGATTGCTTCAAATCTAAAGGAAGATCATGAGGAGAAATTGTTAAATGTCCTGAGGAAGAATCAAGAAGCCATTGGTTGGTCTATAGCTGACATCAAAGGGATTAGCCCATCTGTGGTTCAACATAGGATCCATCTTGTAGAGAATGCAAAAACCTCTAGAGAATCACAAAGGCGACTGAACCCAATCATGAAGGATGTAGTTCGATCTGAGGTTATCAAGCTCCTAGATTCTGGTATTATATACCCCATCTCTGATAGTCAGTGGGTGAGTCCAGTGCAAGTTGTACCCAAAAAGTCTGGCGTTACAGTAGTAAAAAATGATCACAATGAGTTGGTTCCCACTCGAATCCAAACTGGGTGGCGAGTGTGTATCGACTATAGGAAGTTGAATGCCGTAACTAGGAAGGATCATTTCCCTCTACCCTTCATTGACCAAATGCTGGAACGCCTAGCAGGTCATTCTCATTACTGTTTCCTTGATGGTTATTCTGGATATAACCAAGTCCCTATTTCCCGTGAAGATCAGGAAAAGACTACTTTCACCTGTCCCTATGGCACTTTTGCCTATCGTCGTATGCCCTTTGGGTTATGCAACGCACCGGCCACTTTTCAGCGATGTATGATGAGTATTTTTTCGGACATGGTAGAAAAAATTTTGGAAGTCTTCATGGATGACTTCTCAGTTTTTGGTTCTAGCTTTGATGAATGTTTGCACCATCTGACACTTGTTTTAGAGCGTTGCAAGGAAAAGAACTTGGTTCTTAACTGGGAGAAGTGTCATTTCATGGTAGAATCTGGGATTGTTTTGGGACACATTGTATCAAAGAGAGGAATAGAAGTAGATAAAGCCAAGGTCGAATTAATTGCTAAGTTGCCACCTCCCAAAACTGTTAGAGAGGTGAGATCTTTTTTAGGACATGCTGGTTTTTATCGCCGCTTTATAAAGGATTTTAGTAAGATTTCAAAGCCCTTGTGCGATCTCTTAGCTAAGGATGCTCCCTTCAATTTTTCCTCTGCTGTCTAGCTGCCTTTGAAAGACTCAAATCTGAGTTAACCTCTGCCCCCATCATCCGATCTCCTAATTGGAGTGTTCCTTTTGAGGTAATGTGTGATGCCTCAGATTATGCCATTGGTGCCGTGTTAGGTCAGCGAATAGGGAAGCTTCCCCATGTTATTCACTACGCAAGCAAAACTCTTAATGATGCCCAACTCAATTACTCCACCACTGAAAAAGAGTTATTGGCTGTTGTGTTTGCTCTAGATAAATTTCGTTCCTACCTAATAGGATCCAAGGTCCTTATTTTTTCTGATCATGCTGCACTTAAGTATCTTCTCACAAAGAAAGATGCTAAAGCTCGGCTAATCCGATGGATCCTATTGCTCCAAGAGTTTGATCTAGAAATTCGAGATAAGAAGGGATCTGAAAATGTGGTGGCAGACCATTTGTCAAGATTAATTATTGAGCCATCTACTGAATCTTTACCTATTTTAGAGACCTTCCCTGATGAGCAACTAATGATGATCTCCCATACCCATGTTCCATGGTACGCTGACATTGTCAACTACCTTGTCACGGAACAGATGCCCAGCTCTTGGACCAAGCAAGAGCGATTTCGTTTTCTAGCTCAGGCAAAATGGTATTTTTGGGATGAACCGTACTTGTTCAAATACTGTCCAGATCAAATCATTAGACGGTGCATCCCTGAGTACGATCAAAGGAAGATCCTCTCGTTCTGCCATGATCAGGCTTGTGGGGGTCATTTTAGTGGAAAAAGACTGCTGCAAAGGTTTTACAGTGTGGATTCTATTGGCCTACCTTGTTCCGTGATGCACATGAATACTGTAAATCAT
This sequence comes from Acorus calamus, assembly GCA_030737845.1. Taxonomy (NCBI): domain Eukaryota; kingdom Viridiplantae; phylum Streptophyta; class Magnoliopsida; order Acorales; family Acoraceae; genus Acorus; species Acorus calamus. The sequence continues at coordinate 2,626,897 of CM060869.1, read as the reverse complement.
GTGATCGATGTCAAAGATTAGGAAAGATTTCAAGAAGAAATGAGATGCCCCTAAACCCGATTTTGATTGTGGAACTCTTTGATGTTTGGGGCATCGATTTTATGGGCCCCTTCCCTATGTCCTTTGGGTACCAGTATATTCTTGTAGCTGTTGATTATGTGTCCAAATGGATTGAAGCTATTCCATGTAAAACCAATGATCACAAGGTGGTGGTCCAGTTCCTTAAGGAGTATGTCTTTGCTCGTTTTGGCACCCCTCGTGCTATTATTAGTGACGGGGGAAAACACTTTTGCAATAAGATCTTTGAAGCCTTAATGAGGAAGTACATCATCACTCATAAAGTTGCCACACCTTATCATCCACAGACCAGTGGACAAGTAGAGATCTCCAACAGGGAGATCAAGAAAATCCTTGAGAAAACTGTCAATACTTCTAGAAAGGATTGGTCCATTAGGTTACCAGATGCATTATGGGCATACCGTACAGCCTATAAAACTCCCATAGGAATGTCCCCGTATAGAATTGTTTATGGCAAGGCTTGCCATCTACCTGTCGAATTAGAACACAAAGCATATTGGGCAATCAAACGCCTAAATTTTGATCTCGACAAGGCTGGGGAACATAGGAAACTTCAACTTGATGAGTTAGAAGAGATTAGGAATGATGCGTATAACTGTGCCAAGAGATACAAGGACCGCATGAAGACCATGCATGATAAGATTATCCTTCGTAAGGAATTTTTCCCCGGTCAGAAGGTCCTTCTATACAATTCTAGACTACATCTATTCCCTGGGAAATTGAAGTCTCGCTGGACTGGCCCATACACAATTGAAAAAGTTCATCCACATGGGACAATTGAAATCCACAATGCCAAAGATGGTAAAACTTTCAAGTCAATGGACATCGTTTGAAACCATACCTTGAGTATCTAAGCCCAGAAGTTGAGGAGACACGTTTGGAAGATCCTGTGTATCAGGATTGATCACTTTGTATATTATTTTATTTTTTTAGGTTTAGGGTTAGGACATTTTAGGTTATTTTGCTTGGAATCTGTGTACATATTTGTCATTGCTATGTTTCTGTGCGGATTCACTGAGCTATTTTGTCACAGAATAATTACAAAAATTCACATCAAATAAGGTATGCAGTCTCTACCTCCCTTAATTTTTTCTATTTTGTCCTTATCATTTTCAAGCATCACATGCATCATTTTGTAACTATCATTCACATTGAGGACAATGTTAGATTTAGGTTTGGGGGTGTAATCAACAATTTTTGATGTGACATTTAAACAAAAAAAAATGGAAAAGTTCAATCATTGGGATAAGTTTGGCTTGCAAAATCAATTTTCACTTTAGTTGATAATTCTATCTTGTGTCTAAAATGTTTTTTTCAAGTCAAAAATTTCAACACTTATAGCCACATGTATGTAGCGTGATGGAAAAGTGAAACCTAAGGGAGAGACCTGGAAGAATCATTAGTGGAGACTAAACCCATGAGAGATTTGAGCCATTCTATTCTTGGAGGGTTTTTATGTAATTCTGAGTTACAAGTTACCTCAAAATTTTCTTGTTTTCGCTTAACAATGTCGTTTGGTTGATCTCTTTATTCTTGTTTTGATCAAAGACTCATGAACACCAAAAAAAAAAATTGGATTACTACACTAGAAACTCCACTGAAATCTTTTCAAGGCATATGATAACCATGTGAAACTTAGGAAATGATTTAGGCCATCTTTGCTAACCATCTATCATGTTCAGCCGACCTATTCTTATACTTATCCACTAGTCAAACCCCTTGAGCCATGTAAGCCTTTCTTTGTTCAACCTATTTTTTCAACCTACATTGCACTTAATGAGTGCAACCTTAAATTTTGTTTTGGGAACGAGGAAAGAAGAAAAGAAAAAAAAAATCAATCAATTACTATGAAATTTCATGGTTACTATCATGATTCTTGAAAAAAAAAAAAAGCAGAAAAAGAAAAAGAAAAAAAAAAGACAGAGAAAAAAAAAAGAGCCGATATTCATCGAAAAAGTATATAAATTCTCAAAGCATTTCAGAATAAAACCTTGTCCAGTTATCAACCCTAGCCCCATTACAACCTATTGAAAAGACCTACTTGATCCTAAATGTAATGTGGTTAAAATGTGGAGAATAGATGAAGAGGACTTATGGTGTTTAATCCAATGTTCTTGAGTCAATGATATTCCATTCCTGAGATCAATTTAATTTTTCTTTGATATGGTCCGAACTTCTATAAAATCTTATATGTGGATTATTTGAATTTGATTCCTTGTAACATATAAGTTGAGAGAAATGACCCCACTTCTGAGTGATTTCCTTGTTGAGTGTAATATCCATTTTGAAGTCAAGGCGAAATCCATTCTGAAGGTGATCAAAATTAAGTTTTACTTGGAAAAAGAAAGCTACATCCTTGTTGGCTATGCACACACACACTTCAGGACTTGATGACGAGTGAAAACTTTTAACATATGGATAGAGTTGTCAACTATGGTAGATTTTTCTCAAAAGTTCTTTCCTTAAAAAAAAAAAAAAAAAAAAAACTGAATTTTGAATTTTGTGGGTATATTCGCTGCAAACCCTCACGAGACACAACTCGTCCACTAGGGGTGACCTAGGGGTTTAAAGGCTTGTTGCACATGCTAAGTGCGACCGCGATTCCTGCGAAAGTGAGTTAGGATTTTTTTTAAAGTTTTGCTCGAGGACTAGCAAAAAGCCGGTTTGGGGGTATTTGTTAGATGTTCAAAAATACATATTTTGATATACCTTTTAGAGTTGTCTTGGACATTTCCCTATGCAATATTCATTTTCTACATACATATTAGGGAATTTTATTTTCAAAGCATAATATGCACAAATAAACTACATTTATGCATTTCATGTGCATAATTATATTTCTCATGGAGATTCTAATCCAAATTTCATAGGATATGAAGATAATACATGCTATTGGAGGAAAAGAACATGTGAATATTCAATTCCTAAAAGTCTACAGCAATTATGGAAAGAATGGATCATCACAATGCCAAAAGAAGAGAGAATCTCCCTCACAAATCATCTCCAACAGACAGCCACAAATCAGCAAATCTGATTTGTCAAATCAGTATTAAATCCTATCAAAATCACTAAAAATCAGCATTAGCAATCCTCCAAATCCCCACCAAGACAACTACAAATTCCTACCAAAACAGCAAGGATTTTTCAAATCCTGGACAGCTGTCCAGCTTAAAAGCCCCAGCCAATACAGCCCTCTATAAAAGGGGCCTGCAGAGGGAGGACAGCACATAGAAGATTTCCAGCTGAGCAGAATTTTAGTCTTCCATTTTCTTGTTCTTTCTTCTTTATTTTAAGTTTTTTTCTCTTCAGTTTGTGTTTCTTTGTATTAGACATAGATGCTATTGTATTTTGTTTATGTTTAATCAATAAAGAGTTCTTCTTTCTTTGATTTTCATGGAATCTTTTTATTGTTATTCTAGAATATCACCAACCATGGTAGGCTAGAGAATCCTCCCATCAAGGAGAGGATTCCACCCCATGAGTATGAGTGATTAGATCTTTTATTTGTGCATCTTATATTATTTGATTTATGCTTAATGATTATATAGTTTCTTCAACTCAGATTTATCTTGATTATGGGTATTTTAAGATCTTTCATCGTTTTACTTAGATGAGACATGATTGATACTTTATAAACCCTATTTTCAAATCGAGTAGAAGTGAACTACCTTCTTTGAAATATTTTGTTGTCATTGGTTGAATATCTTAACTGTCAAGGAAGAGGGTCTTCACTATAAGAACCGTCCTTGATCTAGTAGTTAATGGTGTATCAACTAATGAAATGTTAAAAGAGAACTTTAAATCTATATTTTCCATGTGACCAAGTAAAATCTCTTGACTCATGTGAAGTAAGGGAAATATAAGTGCAATAGAAAGATCTAATCAATCATACTTGTGTGGTAGTTTCTAATCCTTGGTGGCTTTTTTTATCGTATCTTGATTCAAATTAGAATTTTATTTTAGCTTTTAAAGTAGCTTCCTTGGATCAATCTTCAAAATTCTTGTTTTAAAATCTTTTTGGGAATTGATATCTTTTACAATTACTTGTTTGCTTCCATAACCTCCTTGTGGGATCGACCTCTTACTCCCACTTTCTACCAAAAAGAGGTAAGAGAGAGTTATAAATTTCTTTTGTTGGTAAAGGCTAAATCTTAACGACAATTAAATCGAACCAACAAATATACTTGTTGATGTATTATGCTGATAGGTAATTTAGAAAGCAAGATAAGAGATGTACCCGCATCAAAAATAATCTCATTGTAAGCACAATGCCATCTCTTAACCTGCGTGTGAAAATTGATAGAACAACATGTAAGAGCTGAATTCTATATTATGGTTCATTTCAACATAATCAAATATTACTACTCAAAAAAAGAAAAAGAAAAAAAAGAGCAGATATCTTGAGAAATGTTGGATAGAATAAGGTATATATGTTCAATAACATAAATAAGCAGGGAGCGAACAAAATTTTTATTACTATTATTATTATTATTAATTTTTTCTTTTTTTTTTTTTTTTTTTTGGGGGGGGGGGGATCAAGGGTACCCAATCTTTTAAACCCAGAATTATGCCAAGGTTTTCATTGATATAAATAAGGCATATAACTTAAAAAAAGTAGAATATTAATCTAACTCCAAAAATGACCATTATAATAATATAATGAACCAGAAGATATTTCATTCATTCAATGTGCTGTAATTCTCGTTGTACCATGATAGCATAAATAGTTATTTAAAGTTTGACTTTTAATTATTCGAATCCTTAATTTATTTATTTTTCAAATCATCCACGTATCAGAAACTATAAAGGTGAGATATATAATCATGTCAATAAAATCAATGGATCCAGTTTATATCTTACTAGATGAACTGACCCATCCATGTGGGAGCATCAAATCTATGACCCCTATATTAATTCTTTATGATTTTAAAATTACTTAGGAGCTTGGATTTGAACATTGGATGATATTTGTTTAGACATTCAAGCTAGCATGTAGAATTATAGCACTCCTTTTGTTTCCCTTTTTTCTTTCTCCTCTTGTATATTTGAAATCTTTTGTATCATTTGCCGGGAGGAGTTCAAGAGGTTCACCAAAGATTGGGGTCTCTATTATTCTATATCATTGTGGGTGGAGTTTATTAAAAGGAGGTTGTTAATTGAGGAGTGAGGATGTCATCTGTATAGGGTCTGTAGTGATCTCTACTACTACCCTGTCAAGTTTGGGTTGTGTGCGATTTGCAATCTAACAACATTACCCAACTTTTGAATAGCAGTAGCTTGTCTACCTTTCCCTCAAGTCAGGCTTCTTCAGCACCCCTTTTTTCATCCATTTAAATGGGCTATTGGGAAAACCTGCAAGGTGGCAACCTAGCTCTCTGGCATTACTAATGTGTTGGGTGTTGGGTGGGTTGAGGAATAGGAGGCAGGGTCAAAACTTAAAAGGGGCATTATTGGCAGGTCACAGAAGGCCCTGCTGATTTATTTTTCTTCTCTCTCACTCTCTTTCCTTTCTTTCTTTCTTTCTTTCTTTTTTTTTTGGGTGGGGGGGGGGGGGGGGGGGGGGGGAGGGGTGCACAGTGCACTTCACCAGATCCACTAATGTACGTCAGCAAAACTGTAAGTCTGTAACATACAAATCAGTTGCAAATGTAGAAAATTAAAACTGAGCATTGAAAGGGTTAACTGAACTCACAAGCTATCAGTTGTCCTCAAAACATAGTAGCCACTAGGACTCTGTATTACAAACTCAGTAGGCTGTCCATATGGAATTGAAATCTGAAAAGCATAAGCATGAGTTAGTCATAAGTTACCTTATATGAGAATATATCATTTACAATATGAATGTGATCCTAATCCAAGGAATGAAATTTACATGATAACAACCTCTTGACATTTTAACTGATATGCAAAAACTATAAGCACAAGACCCTTCGTAACTGGCATATATGAATTATCATAGACCCCTAACCATTTAAAAAAAAAAAAACTGACAATCACTTGTATGCTCGAGAGAACCTTATTTCTGACTTTAGATTTTTATTACTCCCTTATTTCTGTATGATAACAAGAAGTCATTAGGAATGATGGGTTCGATATTACAATGTATAACCACCACTGTTATTAGAAATGGCAGGTTTACCCCATAGCACGTGGTCCCGGAATAGTATTATTTAGTAACATTATGTTCTTTTCTCCTTTCATTCTGCATCAACCATGACCTAGATATCTAGAGACATGAACCAGCTGGCTTGTAAACCAATAATCACAAACCTATATAGAAAAAAGTATTCTGTTATCTATCAAGTGCTTGATTACATACAATTGTGTTCAGATGAAATTTTTCAGTAACGACAACGCCACGGGGCCCATCACACTTGATACTATAACCTTCCCTCTTGATAGCCAATATTGCCTGCTCCCAAATGTCCAAAACTCCTGCCTGCACATCGTAAAGATCATTAGCATGACAACCAAATAATAATACACATAAATCATCAAACAATACTCATTAGAAACAAATTTAATTGTGGTAGACTATACCGATAATGAAACAGGGTAAGATGTATGTCCAATTGAAAGGTTTTTCTCTATCTGTTCTTGCATTTCAGGATCTGTGTCATGAAAATTATTAGCATATAGTACATGCAGATACATCAACCACAAAAGATTAGCAAAACAAACATGTGAGATAGCTCATTTAATAGTGCCAACCGCCAACTTGATAGCGTCAAAGCTAAGGGGTTGTAATACAAAAGCACAAGAAAACATACATCTTTCTGTGCATTAAAAAAAATCATTTGCGAAGCTTCAATTACACCCCCACAGTCAAACAGCACAAAAGGTAGAAAGAACATAGGTGTTGTCTTCCATGCAATGCCGGTATTGGGTCCACCTGAGGGAGATTAGGTGATCCTATGTCCTTGATATGCCTAATGGTGGTGAGAAAAATCCAATCTCAAATATGAAGAGGATGACAATGATGTGGCCGAGGAGGAGGTTGAGGAAGAGGAGGAGGGTCTTGCTAAGGATGTTGAGAACATGAGCATTAAGAAAGTGGTAGAGGAAGGCTCTCTCATGGACCTGATCATCTGGATTTCACAAAATACCTAATATTCAAGGGGGGCTAATGATCCTTGGAAAGTCAGGGTTGTGCCTTTCTAATGAAAGTAGGACCAAACAGTATAGATGTAGTTGGAATCCAATATAAGGAGAGGGAGAATTCATCGTTGTGACATAGTAAAAGCTCTAATAAGTGCTATATTTTGTGAATACAAATTCTATTTTCAATATGTTTTCTTTTAAATACCATTTTCAATTATATATATATCATATATGTTGAAACTCTCAGTAATGGTTTGGAATAGAATTCTTTTGTGCTTTTATGACGATGATGCATACATAAAAGAGTTGTTTCATGTAAAATGCATTGAAAAGATTGTAAAAAACATGGCAATTTGTAAAAGAAAATATGTTATTCAATTATCACAAAAAATAAAAATGAGAATAAATCATCGTAAAAAAAGAAGAAGATAGCCATAGACCTCACACTTTCTTATATGTGCAGCTGAATTTACCATTTTTAGCCAGCTAAAGAAGAGTTTTGTCTTAGTTGCAAAGTTATCAGGATACAATGTCACAAATACAAGTAAAACTCATGTAAACATACTTTAGTATTTGAAAATAATTAACTATAAGATTCTTACCGCAAGTAATCTTTCTTTGCTCGTTAGCAAATACCTTGACAAGTTCACCCTGTCATTGCAATACACAAAAATTAAACAAGATCCAACATAAAGTTTTGCAATTGATATCTATATTTTTCAATTATAAAGAAAAGTCCAGTTTCAATATTAAAAAATCTAGAAGACATTAAGAATTTAATGAGTAGAATACGATAATATATTGCATTGTCTATTAGGAAAACCATGGAGTGATAATTTAACACTATATCTTCAAGGATTGGATGAACCAGAAAGTACTTTCAGAACCACTGGGAAAATAATGGCATTGGAATTTAAAATTTTTATGTGATATAAGATTGCTTTCTTAAAAAAACATGTTTAATATATTAAAAAAGAAAGAAACAAAACAAGTTAAAATGCTTCAGAGTTCAAAGATCATGACTGAATAGTCTCCATGAACCATACCATGAAAATTGGTAGGAGAAAGAAATAGAATGTACCCAAACAATCCATCAACTTTAGAAACTTATAGCAATATCATTTGGTCTACATAGGAAAAGTATATCAAGAAGGGATTCCTCAAAGGCTATTGAAGATGTGTGAAAAAATCAAGGGGGCGGTTATTTCAACCCCACCAACTCTTCCACCCACCCCTTTTTTGTTTTGTTTTTGTTTTGTTTTTTTGTGTGTGATCCTAACCCACCCTCCCCCTCCCACCACCACCACCACCACCACCACCTCCCCCTCCTCCCTCCGCCGCCTCCGAGACCCCCGCCTCGCCCGCGCCCACCACGCCTCCGAGACCCCCTCCTTGCCTGCGCCCACCTCGCCCTCCGCCGCCTCCGAGACCCCCACCACACTCGATGCCGACGCCTCCGAGGGCGGCGATGAGGACGAACGAGCCGCCGACCTCTTCGAATGCATGAAGCGCTCCGGCGTCGCCGTCAACTCGTTTGTCCTCATCACCGCCCTCGGAGGCGTCGGCGTCGGGCGTGGTGGGGGTCTCGGAGGCAGCGGAGGGCGAGGTGGGGGCGGGTGAGACGGGGGTCGCGGAGGTGCGGGCAAGGCGGGGATCTTGGAGGCGGCGGAGGGAGGAGGGGGAGGTGGTGGTGGTGGGAGGGGGAGGGGTGGGTTAAGATCACACAAAAAAAAAAGGGGTGGGTGGAGGAGTTGGTGGGGTTGAAATAACCGCCCCCAAAAAATCAATCCATCAAATAACCAATTCTCAAAAGAAAAGGTTACCAACGAGAATAAAGGGGGGGGGGGGGGACTAAATGGAGCTAAACTCCGACATTTTTAAAAGTACTTGTGAACCTAAGCATCTCACATTGGAAAAACCTAAACCAAGAGATCATTAACCGACTCAGAGGATACGGGAGCCTCTAATGATTCTTTAGTCTTACTTTGGTTTTTTCTTTATTGCAGGTTTTTGGAGATACCTTGTCTCTTTGTTCGAGGGGCCATGTTATCTAATTTGAATGCTCCTATCCTCTTTTCAGGATTATTAAGAAATGAAGCATCTTTAAATCCTTCCATCTGAAAATATTAAGTTCCAATTTTAAATTTTTTTTACTCTTGCAAACAAAAAATAGTGCTCCTGACAAATTGAAAATAAATCTCAAGATTTTATTACAAACGTTAAATCCTGCTTCAGTAAATTTCCAGAGATTATTGCTAAAATGGAGCATCTTTAACTGATAAACTGTCATACCTTTCGCTTCCTGTCATCCAGGGGTTGAACTTCAATAGCGAGGTATGAGTCAACATCATCAGCAGTAACCAGATACTTGGGTTGCTTTGCTCCTGTTGTCATACATATCATAAGACCATGGTAAATAACTAATGAAAAAAAATCAAACATGGGAACAAACAGAAGATAAATTACCATCAATGTAGAATACAGATCCATCTTCTAAATGACGTACCCACTGAAATAATATAAGAATCGTAGAAATTGTTATTGTAATTCTTTTGATAAGGTTATTCCAAGTGCACAAATAATAAATATCTTACATATCAAAATTTACGACTCTGAAACACAAAGACAATCAAAACAAATGATATTGCCCATATTGCTCCCCAAAAAATTCAATATTGTAGATGATTGTTTTGCAATTTTAGTATCATTTTTCATTAATAATAAAAAATTTCAGAAAAAAATGCTAATTGAACATTGACTGTGGATGTCTGTTTGGTCTTCTGATTCCTGCAGGATGCTACTGTCGACCAAGAAGCGAGAAGCCAAGTTCAGCCAAATGCAGACTTGATGACGAAAGAAAAGTAGGTTTGCCTCTCTATATTTATTTTGAAGAACTAAAGTTAATGACCATCCAAATTTATATTTATAATAACCTGTCATATGTGCATCGAAGTAAAAATGGAGTAAACCTCAAGGGGTAAATCAAATATTTTCCCTGTGAAAGTGATTGGGAAGATATCAAATATACACCTTATCTCTAAGAAGTGAGTCTGTAGTATTTCAATGACCAGAAGAGCTATGAGCAGAATAAAAGAATTAGGATGGAAATCCTATGCATACCTCAAAATTACAGCTGGTAGTTCCATGAATGGAGTATCCACATGCTTGGAGTTCTCTTCCTGGAAAAGGTTGACCTGAGATTTGAAGGTCCTCTATAGCTGGCAACGGATCATCATCTGCAGCTGAAGATTGTGATATGATTTAAATGAATGAGACAAGTCCAGACTATTAAACTGGAAAATCAGGTATAAGGGCTTCATGAGAGTGTTACCCTCAGAAAATGAGGATGAAGGCTCCTCAAGTACTGGTGGTAAATAAGGAGAAAACGAGGTGCTTGGTTCTTCAAGTCCAGGTGTTAGATAAGGAGTGCTTCCCCAGTTGACAGAAGATTCCACCCCTCTCTGGGGTGCACCTGTCTCAGAATCATCTGTCTCACTGCCTCTAGCAAGATCCTTAAAAGATGGATTTTGATTCTTGGACTCCTCACTGAAACGTGCAATGCGAGACTCATCCTGGGTGGCAACACCCCGAAATGTTGCTTCTTGTCCTGCAGAGTTCCTGGAGATGGAAAGAAATTTTGACAATAATGAAATATCAGAAAAACCTCAAACTTTCAACATGCATTGTCTATGAATAGCATACATTTGCAATGCAATTTTCACCAAAACTTGGGGTCCATTGAGATTAAAAAAATATCGCTCAGACTCTAGAAAGTACAAGGTGCTAGCGATAAATCTTTTTTGATGAGACTAAAGAAGAAATTAATGCCACGATAGAAAGATGGAGAGAAGCTTTATAATCTTTTTTTTTTTAAAAAAAAAAAAGAGAATCTAAGAGCTCTAAAATAAGTAGAATGAAGAACAAAATATATGGAATGCATATTTTAGCAAGAAAATGAGAAAAATAATTGAACAGTCCACATTAACAGAGATACCAAAAGGTGAGTGTTTTTTTAAATTATCTTGGATCCACTGTTCATGAGGATAAAATTTCAGAGGACATCACTCATAAAATTAAAGCAAGAGCATTTGTAGTAATATGTGACCGCAAAATACCCAAGAAATTGAAGAAATTTTGTTATTCTTTAAACCATAACTATAAGAAATGAACTATATGGATTATGGAGCACACTCATCTCCAGCTACCTGTCTCAGGTGGTTGTTCCTTAGCCTCGTCTTCTATGCTTTATGAAAAAATAAAAAACTCTTATACCCCCTGACACGTTTCCTTAATTAACATATTAACAGATTACGAAATAAACCCAGTTACTTGAAAATGTTTTCTCCAATTCACAGTAACATCATGCATCCCATGCATTTTTCAAGTGATGCACACATCAAACCATCATGGCCAGAGTATTTGTGTCTGAACAAAATTAACTTTTAGAAAACACCGTCGCATATGATTTATTGAAAAATACCCATGGATGTAATCAATTAAATCCAACCTTTCTCACCTGCTCGAAGAAGGAGACGACCTTCCCAAGTTTTCATGGTCAAGATTCTTTGGGGCAGCACCCGCAGAAATTGTGTGATTACTAGGATTCCCAAATACATCCCAATCAGCTCTTGTAGTCTGAGCATTGGAAGGAGAGGAAATTGGCGTATGTGCTTGAGAATATGCTCCCTGAGGCACTATTTCACGACCTTCATTGTTCTGAGAGAGAAAATAAAAAATATTAAAAAAATAACTAAGATATGGCAAAGCCAAAAAATTAAAAGCTTATCATCATACTGAAACATTCAATGGGGCGCCAAAGGTGTGTGACGGTGATTGTGGGGCAAAATTTGAGGTATTAAATGTATCTGGACGCCATGGAGCTATCTGGTATTGAGATTCCTTTAGCTTCTCCTGCAAAATGAATATAATAATTAAGAGTTTCTGGAGAAAATCTGCAGCTGTTGGGCTGGATAACATTAATAACATCATCTAGTCTACAATGAAAACTGTTCCAAACATGGAACGTAAAAATAATATGTTTGTGTGTAGGGCAAAACCTTCCAAGCAAACCAGACATATTAAATTACAGAAAGGGTTCAGAGACATCAAATCAAATACCTATCTCACTTGTCATATACAAACAATTACCTCTGTCATCATGAGCTTCTCCTGAAGATGTTTAAACAAAACCTGTAGAAGAATAGACATCAAGAGTAAGAAAACCCCATGAACTACATTCGCGATGTATGATGAACAATAAATAAACAATAGAAAAATGGACATCACCTAACCGCAATTTAATTTATTTGTAGATGTGCACTTCTATATCATCAATCACAAACAATGAGTACAAATTGAATCTTGCTCATTTATTTATTTTTAAAAAAAAGACATGGTAGATAACACCTTCCTCTTCTTTTAGGTCCCACCATCAGATCTTGAGAACACTTTTCCTCTCTCCGATATTCTCTTCTTTCCCCAATTTTTCAGGAATTTTTAAGCATTCTCAACTTCTTAGACAACTTCCTAGTTCCCACCCAAGAACTGTATTTCCATCTTCTTGTTTTCCATCAATTCTCAAAGCTTCCTCTAGAAGCCACAAAGACTCATTAAAAAAGTCTCAGGAGCAGCTTCTCTACACATGTATTATAAGTGGGATTGGAGAGTGACCCGAACAAAAATCAGGGATCCCCTGCAAGCTGCTCTGAAGGGAACATCTTCTTGTCCCTCTATTTGTCCAACCTTGAAAGAGAGAACAACCATCAAACTGTGTAAGGTAGATCTTTGGTTACTCAAAGAGAATTCACCAAACCTTTCATCAGAAATCCTGTTTGAGAACCCCATCACTGCAGGAGTAATCTCAGTCATTTCGTCAGCTCTCAATAAACAGTACAGTACTGAAGTCACCGTTGATACACCAGGGGCAACCTCACCAGATTGCTTAAGATCTTCTCGCAAATTTCCATTCTGTCATAATTTTTGAAACACAGACACCCCATGAACATCTTTCATAAAAAAAATGTGAACATCCAATGATTTGGTTATCTGTCATACAGCCTATTTGACAAAGAACTCCTCCAACCAAGCATCCCTTAATTTGCTCCCTTCAAACAAATAAGGATCACCTCTGAGGCTCCACTAATGCCTTCTCTATGCCATTCCCCAGCCTTCCACACCCGATTAATCCACAAGTAGTATCCTCATTCCGATAGTATCTTCATCTGGATTCATGAAAGTGAAAGATTCAATCCATTCTTCTACACAACATCCACCATTCAGTTCCCTCTTCAGTGGTCCTTCTTGCCCCCAAAATATTCCACGATAAAAATTTCATCTGAACACAGATTTGCACCTCGTTCTACTACTGACATTTTGCATGAACCTTTCCAACCCTATTCTCTCAGGGCCTCTTCCACACCCTTCTTTTCATCCCTCCCGCTTTACCCTCCTCAAATCCTCCTGTTGACAAACCTGCCATCCTCCCTGAATTTTTAACCATGCTGCTTTGCATCCCTAGTGAACTTCTTTTCACTTGCCTCCACCAACCAAGATTACAGGAAATCACCCCTTGCAAGGTCATTCCTGCCAGATTCCTCCTCCAGGAGGGCCCCATTCCCCCACCCCCTCAACCCCACGTAATTGGTCCATACATACTTTTTTTTTTTATTGATTATTTATGAAGATTTAAAAGATTCATGTTCTGACCAGACATTTACCTTTCAATGGTAATCTACAAATAAGTTAAAAACTACCATTTAGAGAATCACTTGTTCATTAATCATTTTTTGCTCTATAGAATTTAAAAAAAAAACAACAATTATCGAAAGAACCTTACACGCAGGCAAAGAGAATTCAACTGTCTTTTTGGAAATTTATCTCCCAAAAAACATACCTTGAAGGCATCTCTGTTCCCAACCAATGAATTACACGATACCAAATGAATCTTAAGATATGTTGAGTCTGTTTTAATTTTCATTCAGCGTGGTCCTAAAAGGCACAGAAAAAGAAAACAAGAAGAAGAAATTTTTCTCTCTCTTAAATAAACTTGTAAGATGCTGGCTGTTTGAAATGCAAGAACATTAAAGACTAGAATACATATTAAAATGGACTATGGAGGGAAAACACAGTTCTACTCTGATAAGATTTATAAAAAATTTAACATATTCCTGAATGTAGAAGCATAATTGCATATCTCCATTGTTCCAGAATTTCATAAAATACAAATCAACATCTGCTTTGAACATCATCATATCATAAACCTGAAAACATCCTATAACTGTAAATATTTAAGAGTTACGACTACAGAAACAAAAGGATAGAACAACCTCTACTGACCTTCAGGTTACTAACAATGGACTGAGCATCAAGCACAGATGGTTGCAGTCCATATTCCGACAGAAGAGGCATCAGAGATGACACAAAAGTGGTTCTTTCTTGCTGTGCAGCCTGTAAAAAGGAGTAGCAGTCTCATTGCCACAAAATAGATGAAAAATAAATCTAATGTAGAAATATGGGCACATGGGGACTATTTTCAAATACATTTTAGATCACGTCTCATTGTTCTTTCATGTAATATGAAAAACAGAGAAACAAGTAAATAAGTACACTCCCTCAACCAGATCTAGATTTATGAATTGGTCACAGTCCAGGGTAGCTATTATACATATGCCAGGCCTCACAAGCATCATGTTTTGCCCAGTTTATATTAAAGGGTTGAGAACGCAGTGCCAGACTTCCAACTTTTTTAATGAAAGCACAGAGCAGATCACCTAAAATTTTATAAACAGCATGGGAAAACTCTAAGACAAACAGAGGAGGGAACAGACAAAAAAGAAAAAACAGAAGACAGGAGGTTTCCAAAGGAAAAAAAAGAAGAGAAAGGTGGTTGAAAAATAGGCTGCATTCCATACAATTAATGTCTGATTCTCATGATTAAGGAAAGGCCACCAAGACAGAATTCAACATGTTCATTTCATTTTACATATCAAATATTTATCATGACCAAACTTCATTGAAAATATAAAAAGAATGATATAAAGATGACACAGCAAAAAAAAAAACAGTTGTGAATAATAAATCTATTTATATTATGAGAACATAAGTTACCTAGTGCAAATTTTGTAGTTAAAAAAAAGACAAAATAACTACATGCGGGGCCATGAGATCCCATTACTGTGATCAGAAAGAAACAATACTTGCAATGCATATGTAAGCCGAATGTTTTCCTCAATTATCTCTTGTCTGTAAGAAAGGGCTTTTGATGCGGCATCAACCAGCTCTTGTTGTTGCTGATCAAACGCCTGAAAACATAATTTTTTTAAAAAAAAAAAACTCTTGTTCTCAATTGAAAAGAAGGAAAAGGAAAGGCAGCAATAAAAAAAAATTTGCATACCATGCGCATATAAGCAATTCGTTTTTCCAGAACATATTTCTCATTTCTGATTTGTGCTTCCTGTGAACAGAAAGTGATGCCATTCGCTTAGTACAAAAGTAAGGGATATATAGCATGAGAGAGAGAGAATATCTCTTGCCTTCACAGAATATTCGGCAAGATGCTTCCGAAGCTGAACAATCTCTTCTTCATGCTCTCTAATCTTGAGACCAAGATCCTACATCAAAGGAAACATTTTATATTCAAGTGCTGAAGGAATGAACAAATGCATGCAAATAGACGGTCTAGATCATCATGATATCACCTGCTTCCATAAACTGCTTGAATTGTTCATTTCAGGCACCGGCATCAAATCATTACCAGAATTTAACCTCGGATCATACTCTCCTTTTTGGTAACTACACTAACACCACAAAATGTTGTCAGTTGTTCCAACTTGTTCAGGTTATAATATTAGTTTTTCAGTTAAATCAGCTTTTTCCATACACAAAGTGGATAAAAACTTACACAGATGGAGGTAATGGTCTTGAAGATGGCCCAGGGAACTGAGAGAATCCAACATTATCCATACTACTCTGCCCACCAGGAAATGGTTTTAAAGGTCCACCCATCTTTCCATTCTCATGGTAATGCCAGATACCTGAAGTAGGTTGTAAAGAAGGCTCCTCATTCTCAGGCATCCCATTTTGATGGATAACTAGTGCACCTTGAGGATCTTGTTGGAACGCAGGGTCCATCCATCTAACCCTCCCTGCTTTATTCCCTACAGGAGAAGCAGATTGACGTGTCCCGTAAGATCCTGGTGTAGGATCACCACTCAAACCATCAGCGACCCTTTGAGATGTTGATGGATCCAATTTCTGCACTTAAATATACAGCAAAGCTTTAGGCGAAAAGGAACCCTCTTTTAATGTTCCTGACATGGAAAAAACTTACATATCTTTTGAAATATTTGTTACCAGTGAGTATCACATAACAGCTTGCTTTTATTCCAGTCAGGGGATAACTTCCAAGAATAATTAAAATAAACAGTTGGATGGAATGGCATCTATAAACTAAACAATTTACTGTATATCTCTTCAAAATACAATGTCAATGTCACCGTCCCACTAGAAAATAATTTGCCTCCCAGAAGAGGTTGAAGGGAAGGAAAAAAACTTTTACATGGTGCATCAGGAATAATTATCATCCTTGAAGACCCAAACAGATTGAAGATGTGTCTTTAATGGAATTGTGGGATGCTACCCATACCTATACTAATTAATTGAAACATCCAAAAGAGATGAAAACGAACAAACTAAAGTAGAGGACCAGCAGCCTTCCTAAGGGAGGAAAAAGAAAAAGAAAACCTACACCCCTGAATAAACTTATTCCACCAAGAGCGCCCTCCATCTCTATGCACATGGATTCAGTCCACATAATATGAGAACTCCAAGATTTTTAAGTTAATCAGCACCACATGTGAGGTATTTCTGATGTGGCAGTGCTGTTGATTGAACAGTTTGTCATTCCTTGTCAGCCAAAGCTTGCAACAACCACGTGCAACACGAACTTGCCCATGACATTTTTGTTCCCCTTCTCCTCTCATGCTACTTAAAAGAGGTGGTAATTATCTGCAGAAGCTCCATACTGAAAGTCTCCCTCAAGCAAAAAGATGATAACTTTGGTTGGCCATTTTCGGGCATCCATGGTCCTTGTGGTGATGGTCTCAGACCTGAAAGTTGCAAACAGCATGATGCATTGCTGGCAATTCAGTGAAATGAGGGGCACAGGTGACAGAAGCAGAGAATCTTTGTCTGGCTTACTCTCTCAACAAGTGAATTCCAATGAGCTGCTGGATTTTTCATTCCCCACCAATTCTTCACTTAAATTACAATGAGGTCTGAGCCAACAATGTAGGGATCAACAGGGTGATGTTCAACCATGAATGCGAGGATAATTTTCCTGGGGTTCCCCGGACTCTTACAAGATCTGTGCTTGGTCATTTACCTTTTTCCCGGTAGATTCAAGCCATGCCCGTAGAGAACAAGGATCCTTACGCCCTTTGACAGGAATGTTGACCCAAACAAACCTGATGCATTGCCATTCATTTTTATTATTCTAATACAGTAAACATGTTCTGGCAAAATATGGGGTGAGATCGACAAAGACCAAGGATCAAGCATGCCCCCCCCCCCCTCCCCCCACCCCCCAAACCCTAGCACACACATGCACTACCTTCACTCCATACCCTGAATAAGAAGCCACACCTGATATATACTATAATGTGTCAAGTAATTTTATTGCTATGTATAATCAAACTGCAAAAATTCTACACAAGGGCACACTCAAAAGCCTATAAGATTTTGTAAAAAAGGAAAACTAATCAACCGTCTGTTTTTCTTTTCTGCAAAAGTAATCAGTCTATGCACAAAGAATCTCATAAATGAAAGCAAGGGAGTGTAGAATGTGCTTTACATAAATATGTAGACTTACATATCTTTCCAGCTCTTCTGTTTTTCTTTCAAGTTCATCCTTCAATCGTTTATTTTCTTCCACCTGAAAAAAAAATATCACATACCATGGTTCATATATACCTAAAAGAGAGGGAAAAAAATTTCCCCCACCTGAGTCCCTCATTTGAAATTCAAAGCACTACAATAAATCCAATACTAATGGATTATATCCAGCAAAAAGTTCACAACCAACCCAATGATGAGCATGCACCAGATGGTGATATGATTCTTTTTGTCTTATTAAGCACAATTGTCACAACTAGGCATAAATGTTGGACATCATGACCCTAATATCACAAGTGGGGGAAAAAAATGATGTTACCTTTTTGTATGACCTGTGACCATGAGATCAAGCATCAAGATGAATAGCCTGGAAACATCTCAGATTTGTTTTAACGTACATACATATACAGATGCTAATCTTTAAAATTGTTTGAATAATATGCATGGATGGAACCAGATTTTCTTCTCCTCTTTTCTTTTCTTTTTTTTTTTAATCTTTTTCGTTTTTTTTTTTTTTGGGTGGGGGTGGTTGAGGTGGAAAAAAACATATCATCTCAGGGAAGGGGGTTAAATGTGAATATGTTAAGGGGATAATTGCAATATTCCAAAGGACCCTAGAATCTCCGCCATTGATCACATGGGCTGGTACTATTTTTATCACATTGAATCATAGCAAGGGCATTGATACAGATTCGCTGATAAAAGCACTTAGCCCCCGTTTGGATGCCGGATAAACCCCGGATAACTCCGGATAACCCCGGATAAAATTTGAGCCTCGTTTGGAAAGCCCGGATAACCCCGGATAAAGTGTGCCAGAATAAACTGGTATAAAGTGGTATATGGATTCCAATCAACCTCTAGAATAAAAGTTATCCTAGGTTATTCCACACAAAGAATAAATGGGCCCACTGTCAAATCAATTGTCATCACCTCTTATAAATCACATGTCAAATCAACTATCATTACCTTTTTACTTTTTATAAATTCTTATCTATATTTTATTCACATTTTACCCAAACAACAAAACATTTATTCTTACAATTCACAATGAGATAATTCAAAACACAACCAAACACAAAATCATTTTATCCTTATTTATACTCACTTATACTCGGATAAATAAATACCCAAGAATAAATCATATTCTGTATCCAAACGGGGGCTTAATGATCTTGTGCTCGCCTATGTTGGCATGGCATACCCATAGACAAAGCTCCTTAGATATTAAGTAATGGATCCATGAGAAGAATCAGACAACCTCAATGTAAGTTGAGGTATGTGGCACAATTTTATTGAAGAAACAATTGCAAACCAACCAGAGTTCATGCTCAGTTAATAGGTTCTTTCATGGGAATGTACTCCCCAATCTGGACAATATGAAAAGCAATCAGGAAAAAATATTATACATTGATTAAACATATACAAAGGAACAATTGAGTGAAATGAAATCTCCACTGTTTCACCACTTAAGGATAATTTTGGCTTAATATTGAATTATGTATTACTTAACTGGTAGTCTTGTACAATCATTGAACAAATACATAAATGGATTATATAATCATAAGCAAATGTGGCCATCCTTGCCCAATTTATTCATTGGCTAGTAGGGTAAAGATACCCATTTAATCTTCGACTATATGCAAAAAATAAATAAAAATTGCATCAACTAGATGCTTCTAATGTATTAGATCATTAATACTAATAGTAAAAAAACTTAGCCACCATCTGGGACACAGAATAGAAGCTCGATAAGGGCAGAATAGCTTATTTAGCTTGGATTAAATCCGATAGCTATAATGCAGGGGAGAGGGGGTTGTGAATAATGATGACGGAATAATGAATAATGATAACCAAACATAAGCTTATGTAACCAAATGGAAAATGTCCCCATAGCTATCCACCTTAGATTAACAATCTATCCTGGATAGTTTATGTCACACCTCAAATTGGGGCTTAGACACTTGGACGGTTGATTTATACAAAATTTGTTCACGATGTTGAAGAAATCAATCGTAAATGATTTTCCAATTATAAGCTATCTAAGTCATTCTGAAAAGGAAATTTTAAGTGGTATTACATGAAAGGTAACGCATGCCCACTCCTTTAGATTTTCTTCAACAGATAAACTAAAATAAACGCAATAACAGACTGAAGAACTACAAATCCCAGCCGAAATGAATTCCAATCACAGTTATAACAGAAACACAGATCTCGAGACGAATTGAGACTGGCGACTCACCTGCTGTTTGATGGTGTTCTCGGCGGCTTCAACGGCCTTGAAGATCTGAACGATGCTCTCCTTCGACGAGTCGTTGACTCCAAGTCCCGAGAACCGGTCGACGAGGTTCCCGATCCCTCCTTCTCCCGCCGCCATCGCCGCCGCCGCATCGGACGACGACACGTTCCACGGGGACCGGGAGTCCTGGAAACCGTACCCCGCCTCGATCCGCCGATCGGTGCCGTAAGCTCTCATGGCGCGGCTGTCGATCTGGCCACCTGGAGATCGGATCCGACGATCGAGATCGGATCGCGCTTCGTGGAGGAGAAGAGGAGGTTCTGTCTCTCTTTTTGAAAGGTCTGGGAACCCTAGAAATTGTTCTCTCTCTCTCTCTCTTTATTGGGGATTTGGCCGTGTCGGGGAAGGGGAGGATTTAGAGTGTCGTCTCCGTTTTTTTTTTTTTTGTCGTCTCCGACTGAAGTGAAGTTCCTGTAGTCTTTCGTTTTTTTTTAATTTTAATTCGTTTATAAAGGTCTGATAGGAGTTGCAATCTTGAGCTGGAGGTGATGATGATAGGTTTAATAATTGTAAAAAATAATTAAGAATGTGCACTTTGTTAATCATAGTTTAATTTTATGATGCGGTTATTTTCACCACCCCGTTATTATGCACCCCAATCTCTTTTTTAGGTTCCGTTTGAGAGCATGTTCGTGAGCCAACGAGGGGTGGCATGCATTGCTAGGAATCGTTGTTTTACGGAATCGGAAAATACAAAAAAAACAGGTCAAAAACAGAATACGACAACGATTTTTAGTGTATTCGACGCAGATCCAAAAATGATGTTTGTATGTGCCAGTGGTTGTATTAAATGCCAAACGCTCACCGTTGCCCAACCTCGAAGGCAAATGGAACTTTGATAACCCATGAATTATTTTTAAATCCTTGAAACATTTTTAATTTGAATAACAATGTTAAGCTCGTCATTAACATTTTTGTTTTTATTTCAAAGGTTCACCAACATTGTATACCGTTAAATAAACAATCTGATACATTGTTAAAATTTCTTTTTTAAAAAACATAAAAATTTAAATGTGCCTCGTCAGTACATTCATCTTAAAACTCTACTCAACATTAGTATGGAGTATGTTTAGTGGTTTTCAAATGAGTATTTTTCATGTGCATAATTGGGTGGATAAAAATAATCTAATTCTTTTATAATCCCTTCAATATTTTAATTTTCTAAAGACAAATCTGCTCCTATCAGTAGGTGCAAGATTTGAACCCATGACCCTTCAATAAAGAGATGATACATTTATCAACCTATCAAGAGATGATTCAATATTTTTATCTTATGTTTCCAATGTGATAACATCTGAGTTATAAAAAATTCATCATGTAATGCTCGAAAAAATATTTTTTATTTATCATAATTAGATATCTTAGTATTTGCATGTGCATCATTATGGTTGAAGAGAGCAATATTATATCTCTTGATTAGGGCAGAGATGTTTGATTTATAGTGAAGAGGAGATATCTTTGTCAACCTGTCAAGAATTGTTTGAGAGCTTAAGTTGTGTTTCCTGTGGAGGAACATTTGGTGGGCTAATCAAGAACATTGCAAGCTGTTTTGAAAGGAAAATGTTACGCCCAGGTCATTTTCCAGCCTCGTATCCAGTCTCAACGTCGACTGGGAGTTTTTTCGGGTTGATGACGTGGCCGCCACGTAGACATCCACTATGCTCATAACATTAAAAAAGAATGGCGGGATATTTAGGGATTTGGTTTTGAAAATTGAAATTCAAAGTATGGGTGATGTGACGGATGGTTTTTCGAGATTTGATGGCGGCTGACACATAAAACTCGAGTGCTTTATTTCTTTGCATGAAAAGAAATCATTTATGGTTTGATATGGATATACGTATCCACTTATGGTCCAATATGCTAGCTTTAACAGAGCATATGCGTCGATAAACAATTCACAGAAATCGAGGTTTACTTTATTATTTTCATGGTGTACAGAAATCTCTCTCACACATCTAATTTTTTAGTGTTACAGACATCTCACACTTCTCTCACCCAGAATTTTTCCTCTCTCACACACATCTCACCTCGACTTTGTCCTCTCTCTCTCAACCTCTCTCTTTTATTTGTTTGATGGTCTCCGTCGGCATCGTCGCCTGAATGTAGGATGACCCCCTTCTCCCCCACTCGAATCCAATTGGTTTTTTCGAACGTCGGTGTCGCTTCCACCAACTATATGTAGTTGTTTCTTTTTTTTATTTTTGATATGTTTAAATCTTTCAAAAATTATCATACCAGGTTTATTTAGTAATAAATTGTGTCTTTACATTTTTTTTTAGTTTTGAATTCTTAAATCTGAAAAAAACACCAATTTTTTCATCTCCACCATTATTTTATTCAGTTAGGAATTTTAAATTCTGAAAAAAAAATCACCATGTTTTTTCACCCTCTCCATTTCATTCTCTTAAAACCCCTTTCAATTGTTCATTTCTTCTCTCTCAGAACAACCTCCAATCGAAAACCTCTCCAATCATACACAATGGAAGCCACAGGCACGGCCGAACCAAAGGTATCTTTATATGGTCTCCTATATTCCTTAGGGCATATGCTAAATTTATTTTAAATGTCTTACAATTGCTGAATGTATAAGCAAAACTAAAGAATTTGAAGAATCTGTCAAGACCACTCGCAATCAGGTGTACCAACACCAGGTTGGTGGAATTGATGACAAAAATGAAGTTGAAGGAGAAGCCAAGACACCTTGAGATGATAAGATGTACACCATTCGAGAGATTCATTATCATCCCTTCATTTCCATAAGAAAAGTGTCTACTAGATACCATTATGAGTTATTGTCTCCCTGGAAGAAAGGTTTTCCTGATTCGTGGGAAGACCATCCATTTTACCCTCGAAGACATGGCAGTTATATCATGAGTTGGTTAGAAGATCTCATAAAAACTTGGTGAGAGCCGGTGGAGCAGAAGCCTGTGAGGGATAATGATACTTCACTGGTTGTGCCATCGCCTTGAATGTGAGTTTTTTTTTCTTTTAATGTTGTGGTATGTACTTCATTGAATATGCATATGCTTTGAATATTGACGCATATTACTTATAATCATGTTTTTTGTGCTTGTTTATTTGGTTATGTTGTGGTATGTACTTCATTGAATTGGGCATATGCTATGTATATCAAAGCACATTACTCATGTTTTTTATGTTTGTCTCTTAACCTGTGTTGTGGTATGTGCTTCATTGAATAAGCATAGTTTGTTTATCGACACACATAACTTATGTTTTTTGTTATGTTATGATATGTACTCCATTGAAGAGGCATATGCTTTTTCTATCGACGCACATAACTTATGTTTTTTATGCTTGTATATTTATATATGACATTGATGTGATATATACTTCATTGATTAGGCATATATTTTTTCTATCGATGCACATAACTTATGTCTTTGGTACTTGTCTGTTTACTTATGCTGTTATATGTACTTCATTGAATTGGGCATTAATTTTTCTTATCAACGCACAAAAATTGTTATTAGTGTATTTTTTTTTGCTATACCCCCATATACTCGTGTATATGCTATGTTAACAGTGCATTTACATTATATATATTTTTATTCATTTTATTGTTTTGTAGGTTTGGTTTTACGAGCATATTGAAATAACAATTTCAGTGTTAGGATGGCCACATATAAACAAATGGGTTAATTTGGGTTACAGGAAGAGGCATACTCATTCACGCCTTGTCAATGCCACTGATCCTAGATGATGTACATGAAAGGCTGACATTCCTTCTTGAAGAAATGCATTTGTTGCCTGAAAATGTGGAAGAGAGCTACGAGCATTTCAGCTCCTCAAGATTTCAAACCAATTGAAATCTACGATTCTCGCATATCAGAGTTCTCTAATGTAGCAAAGATGTTTTGAAAGTCGTGTATTTGAACAATTTCTTGCGTCTTTTTTATGTGGTTAAGTTGTGTTGATACAGGTGAACCTTCTCTTTTGGATGTTGTTGGTTTGACAAAATGTGGTTAAGTTGTGTGGTACGGATTTCTTGTCTTTTGGATGTTGTTGGTTTGAATTAACAATTTCTCATATTTAACAAAAAAGCATATGCCTACTGGTATAATCATATATAATTTTTACCTTAATGTATTTTTGTTTCTGATTTTTTTCTTGGTGGGTATATGTTATGTTATGTCATATGTTCATAGAACCCTTATTCCAAACAACTGTATGTGCATCGACAATTATGCATATAGGTCTTTAAAGAGATATATGCATGGTTAACAAAGCATATACATAAGTGAATGTATTCCATGATAAAAAGATTACGTTGATAAACAAAGTATGTACTCGAATATATATTAAATATATGCTTTGGTGTTCGAATACATTCTCTTCTGTGTGTTTAATGTTGTTAAGTTGTGTTACAACACTTCTCTCTTTTTTGGATGTCGTTGGTTTGAACACTTGATTTATCTGTTTGGATGCTGATTATGTTTCATTTCCAGTTCTCTCAAAACATACATTCTTTATGATTGCTTTTCAATAGTTCAATATTCTTAGTACATGACGGATAACATATAAGTTCTTGAAAAGCGTATATGCGACAATAAAGTATATATATATATATATATATATATATATATATATATATATATATATATATATATATATATATACATGCGGTTGGTGCGACCGCGATCACGGGCCGTCGATCACGGGTCCATCGCATCGGACGGTCGGGTGCGAATCACGTCGACCGTTGGATGCGATGGACCCGCGATCGGACGGCCCACAATCACAACCGCACCTCAACGGTCGCATATATATATATATATATATATATATATATATATATATATATATATATATATATATATATATATATATATATATAAACGTGATTAGGTGCGGTCGCGCGGTCGGTGCGACCGCGATCACGGGTCCATCGCATCGGACGGTCGGGTGCGATTCACGTCGACCGTTGGATGCGATGGACCCGCGATCAGACGGCCCACGATCGCGACCACACGACCCCACCTAATCATATATATATATAGGGATCCGATTACGTGCGGTGTGCGGTCGGTGCGGTGCGCGATCACGGGCCGTCGATCACGGCTCCATCGCATCGGACGGTCGGGTGCGATTCACGTCGACCGTTGGATGCGATGGACCCGCGATCGAACGGCCCACGTCGTAAACCGCACCGACCGCACACCGCACGTAATCACGACCATATATATATATATATATATATATATATATATATATATATATATATATATATATATATATATATACATATATATATATATATATACGCGGGTGATTACGTGCGGCGAATGGCGGGTGCGGCCGCAACGTGGGCCGTTCGATCGCGGGTCCATCGCATCCGACGGTCAATGTGAATCGCACCCGACCGTCCGATGCGATGGACCCGTGATCGACGGCCCGTGATCGCTGCCGCACCCGCCGTTCGCCGCACGTAATCACCCATATATATATATATATATATATATATATATATATATAGAAATGATTAGGTGCGGCGGTGTGGCGGCGATGTGGGCCGTCCGATCGTGGGTCCATCGCATCCAACGGTCGACGTGAATCGCACCCGACCGTCCGATGCGATGGACCCGTGATCGACGGCCCGTGATCGCTGCCGCACCGCCGTTCCGCCGCACCTAATCGGTTCTATATATATATATATATATATATATATATATATATATATATATATATATATATATATATATATATCAAATCAACCAAATTCTGTCTGGGATGTTTCTCCAGGTGCTGCTTTGATCGTCAATTTTTCTGAGATCATATCAACAAAACAAAGAGACTAATAAAAATCGGTAAAAGGTTATCGACGCATATATGTCCTTAGAGTGGGTATGTGCTGAGTACAAAGAATCATACACTTACATTTTTTTACTTGTTGATGACAACTTCACACTGTGAAACCTTTCACTTAGTTTTTAGGCGATCCTTCGATTAAGAAATGAGAGGCTAGTGTTTGTTTTACTTTCACTATTTCTTTTCCTGTACTTCTCTTCCTTTGAACATGTAAAAATAACTGTCTTTAGGTCACCTTCGTGAGTGAACTTTCTTCCCATTTTAGTGACACCAAAACCACTGCGGAAAGCAAAAACCTTATATTGAAAGTACGCTTCATCAATAGAGTCAAACTTCATCCCAACAATTAATTCTTCATTTGCTTCATAATATTTAATATTATCAGCCTTTTCTATTGTGATTCATTGCTTTTTTCACACTGAAATTCAGTATTCAATCTCATGTCTTCCAAATCATTAAGGTTCATCATTTCCATGATAACCTGTATGTTTAATGGCGTATATGCGTCGATAATCAAAGCATGTACTCGAATATACATTAAAAATATGCTTTCGTAGGTTATCTATACAAATATACAATGGGTAATGAAAAGAGAGCACAAACTTCTTGGTTTATACTCATAGCATGTACATACTCTGCTGAACGACATATACAAATTAACAAGGAATATATGTTTTTGATGAAAATATCCATTCACCGTATGGAAAATGTCAATAATTTTTAAAGGAAAGCACATAACAAAAATGAGGTAGATACCTTTTTTTTTTTACAGAAAAACGAATTGTCCCCTACCGGATTTGGTTGATGTTGTCTAGAATTAGAAGATTCTCCAATTTTATAGGAAACAAAATAAATCAATGTAGCAAAAAAAGAACTATTCGTTGTTAGGTATTCAATTGTTGGAGGAGATTGAGAAAAAAAACTGTAGTTGAAAATGGAAGAGAGATAATGAAATTTATTTGCCTTGACAGGCAGAGAAAAATGAGAGGTCAAAAAGGGGGGAGTCCAAAATTTTTGGCGGGATGTTTTGGGGGGAAATATTTTAGGGTGGGTGAAAAAAGTGGGGGGCTGACGTGGAAGGGGAGCTAATGTGGATGAGGGAGGCTGACGTGGAGACTGGATTTTTGACTGGAAACAAACCTGGGTGTAACAATACCCGTTTTGAAATGGGCCATGTTTGGGGACCCACAAGAGTTTGAACCTTGCATAAGATGGGCACCTCCTCCTCACCCCCACATATGCATACGTAAGCCCATCAATTATCAATTTTCTAAAAAAATTCCATATCTGATATAAATCTGTATGTACAATCATCACGTCACTAACACAATATATGTCGCTAATATATGCTTTACAATATGTATTATATTTCGAAAAACATAACGAAATATGTTTGATCAATCAAATATATGTTATCCTTTATAAAATTATATATTTCATTAGCTAAGCATCTACTTTAAAAAAATCAAACATAAGATAGGGTTGCAAAAAGGGTTGAACATAACATTTTCTTTTATAGTTCTAAAGGTAGTAGTTCGATGAGATTTTTGTAAAAAAAAGGAAAATATACTTTGAGGTATGTATATTTCAACCATTTTTGCTCGTCTATTGAGGTATGTACTTTTGTCACAAATGAAGTATATACTCCAATATATTGTATGAATTCATTTATAGAATGTATAAATTTTTTTTATTGAGTTATATATATCTCACCACAGTGAATGCAAATGCGACATAAGAGACTGATAGTGTTACATCATTTTAAAAAGATGTTATTCGAAAGAAAGTGAAAAATCCATATAACCCCTTCTAAAGTATTCAAAATTCATATAACCCCCTGACTTTTTCAAAAGTCCATGTAACCCCCTGAAGCACCTATGTAAATACAAATAGCCCCATGTATTAAACTTCATTGGATAGATGAGGAATATTATGCGAATATTTCATTTAGTTAACCCTGGATGAATACATAGTATACCAAAAATTTCCTATAAATGATGATTTTACCCCTCCAGATATATTATAAAACCTTATTTGGATGGCTAAAATTATCATTTTCATAGGGTTTTCTACATTTTTAACACATTGTAAATATTTTTTAGTATGCTGTGTTTTCAGCCAGGGTTAACCAAACATAATATTCATAGAATATTCTTTATCTGTCAACAGAATTTTAATTCAGGGTGTTATTTGGATTTACATAGGTGTTTTTAAGGGATTATATGGACTTAAGAAAAAATCAAGGGGTTATATGAATTTCAGACAGTTTACAAGGGTTTATATGGATTTGTCCCAAAGAACAAATGTCTCCAAACCATGAAATAAAATAGAAATATTATTAATTTTTAATGCATCTCTTGACCTTATTGTTATTTAGATACATATTGGCAAACATTTAGCAAGTACTAAATGTCTCCAAACTACAGACCAAGCTAGTCTGATTTTTTCACTGCAGACCAAGCTACACCATATAGCAAGTACTAATTGTCACACAATACCTATGCATCATAACTAGACCAGAGTCACCAGACTCATGTAACATTGAAGTTCAATATATCCCATCTATGAATCCAAACACCAGCAGTAGTAGTCTGAGGCCGAGATCTCCAGCAATGTCTCCGGCGACGCCCTCTCGAGCTCCCTCTGCTTCCACGCCGCGTAAACGTTCTTGTTATGCGCCTCCCCATACGTCTGATGATGATCAGGGTGTGCCTGCGAGCGCATCCTCATGTAGAGCCTCATCGCCGCCATGCAGTCCTCATACGGATCTTGTACTCCGGTCTGTATGTCATAACTACAACACCGGAGAAAGTTCAAAGATGACAATCGTACTCACTATATGTGATAATATTTAAGTACAAGAGTTCTGTGTTTTTAGGCTCACCCAAGATAGACAGATGTTAGGTACTTGAGTGAGTTGCTAAGCTTGCTTGTTTTCATCAGTGGGGGGTACTTGGCTGTGTCCCTGCATAGTAGCAGTATGTTGTTTAATATTATTTTTTTGAAATTGATTGTCAAACTAATTCAGTTTTTATAAAATGAGTTTTTCAAATTTGTTTTTGGATTTTGATGTTTATGAAAAATGAATTTTTTTTTATGAAAAAAAATGGTTTTAAAAATTAGTTTTGTGGACCTGATTAAGAGAGAAGGGTAATCGATGCCGAGGCAATCCAAATCATGATCAAGGCCATGGCCGACAAGGATCCTCGCCCTACCACCTTTCGATCGTATCTTCCAAATGGCTTCACCATTGCAAAGGAAATCTTGGATCTTCCTTTGCGCATGCTTAAGTGGCATTGCGTCTCTCAGATGCTCTCCTCTTATACCAGTCGTCTCATACCTTACATATACATAAAGATTATTAAACACATAATATTAGAGCAAATAACATTTTAAGCCTTTTATGAAAAGCGAGTTAAAAAAAGAACTTTTCATTTAAAACAACATTTAAAAACTAAAGCTATTTTTAGCCTTCTTCAAAAGGCAAGAGGGGACATTTGAAAATGAATTTTAGAATATATGTGATATGCTTGTAAAAGTAAAATTTCTAACATCTACCCAAACCAGTTTCCAAACGTTCCCTTATACTTGGTTAAGGTTGGTGGTTGCTCTACCTGTAGTTCGTTACAGGGATTTGAGGCTTGATGTAAGCATGAAATATGATGTTTTCATCTTCATCAATCAAGCAGACCCTCGCGCACTGGTCGAGCGATCCATCGCTCCCACCTCCGACCATTTTGCAGGCCAGCGCCACCACGCGCGGGTCCCTCCTCCCCCGGAGACTGAATCCTCCGTTGTTGTCCGACAGGCTCAACTTAGACAACTAAGAAAAAAATAAAATTGTAAGCTTAGACAATTCAATTTCCTTCTCAAGCAATGCAAAAACTTAAAAATGTATTTGGATTCTGATCAATTCACCGGAGGCACTGAGCGTGAGAACTGGCATGCCCTCCTATGCGATCGAAGGGTGTTGGAGCTGTCGAAGATGGTCAAGCAAAGGTTGCAACCTCGTACGCTGAAGATCCTCGCGCATTCTACCTTTGGAAGGGGCCCTTCACACGCACCCAATTAAGAGAGAGTCAACGCGTCTGTAACTTTAATTAGGATAATTGGATCCCATCAGGTCTGGTCAAACTTGTGACGGTAAAGCTTGTCGCAAGTTAAAGTCTTCAAAATGATAGACTTACTAGATCTGAATGAATCTAATAGATGACTGATACTTTTCCGTGGAGGAGATACAAACCTATGAGATGCTCCCTAAGAGATTCGAAAGACCTGCAATGCTTGTCACAGACCCCACACTTTGGTTCATGAACTGAGTGGTAGGAGACTCTCATGTGTTCCACCAGGTGCTCCATTTTGTTGTACTGGCGAAAGCACGCCGCGCATTTGTTCCTGTTCGATCAGAGAGAATTATTAGTTTTCGATTTGATAACTATATACTTAAACATTGCTTTATGTTTTAGTTAATCTTAATATTAGCTGAAGATGAAAGATTCTATAAATAAAAGCTTTGGTTGATATTCTCAATATGGGCACAATTGTTTGATGTTATTGATGATGAATATGTGATGAAAGTGTGATCACATGATCAAAAACTCAAAATCAGTCCCAACACTAAACAGAATATGTTATACTTTATATGAAAGAAAAATATGGGCTAGTTAAGTAGAATATGGGATCTGATGGTACGCATAATGAGGCCTAATGATTGTTAAAAAGGGCATCCGTTCCTAATATGAATTCATTGTACTCATAAAAAAATGGTACCAAAGCTGGAAAGTATGGAATAATCACTCACTTTTCTATACCAACGTCTATTAATAAATTTTGCATAAGTAGCACTACTATATATATAGAGAGAGAGAAAGAGAGAGAGAGAGAGAGAACCTCAGGGTCTCAGAGGACTCGGGCCTAGCATCCATTATCAGTGTATAATGGTGTTATATTACAACAACTGTGAAAGTCTATGGAAGGAGGGGTGGCAATGGGGTGGGTATTTATATATGGGAGAAAAGAAGATTTTGGGGGTACATTTTCTCTTTCTTTCTTTCTTTTTTTTTTTTTTGGAGGGGGGGGGGGGGGGGTTTGGAGGGTAGTAAAATCTGTCCATAGTAACAATATTCAGAATATTTACTCCTTTTGGGGGGACTGTCATAGTGACAAAATATTCAGAATATTTATTCTTTTTGAGAATGACTATCCAAGCATTGTAACAAAGTATTCAAAACATTATTAAATTGTTATAATAAGATCGATGATTGAATACCTTCATGCTTATAGGTCGACCATTTGTATTTATGTCTATCAAACGATACATTTAGTCTTTAGAATCTAAGTATACATTAGTTTGGATGGTTTATCAAACATCTTATCATGATTTGAAAAATTAGCCCTAATTGTCATCATTATCTTTACACCTAACACATAAGATTTTACAAAAAAATTTATGTTAATGACCAAAATATGTCTAGAAAAGAATTCAATATTTCTGATAATTGCATTGCACTTATCTCATATGATTTGCAAATGTACACTGTGTCATATCAGACTTTTTTTTTTGAAATGTTGTCATACATGATCTTGTGACCACAATTCCAAGTATGTCGTCCCCAGGTGAACTGACTCAAATGTTCTCTGTCTCAAATGTTCCAAGTCCCATTCATGTTTATCACCCTTGAAGGGAATCTTACCAAAAAAAGAAATAAAAAATGGAAAGATAAAAAGAACAAGGGAAGACAAACAGAGAGAGGGAAGATAGTGGACAACATTTCATGTATCCTACAACTACCATGGAATTTCATTCAAAGTAGTAAAATATGAATAATAAATTGTGCCATTCATGCCCCAAAAAAGATACAATCTTTAAGAGATACCCTGGTCAAAAGTAAGTTCATAAAGACAAGCTACTGTGATTCCTGTACGTGTTTTTAGAAACCAAAGAAGAGAATACCTTGGACATGAAACAACAGCAGGTTCAATGGGATCCTATCTGTTTATCTTTCCATGCTTTTGCTTTTGTTAGTGTGTTTCGGACTGAAAGATAAAGAGAAGACAAGTTTTGTCCATGTGAGTTCATATGCATGTTAATGATGCTATCCAACATATAGAATTCAAAATGTGGAATGCATATGTAAACTGTCATGGAAACTAAAATAGAATGAATCCAATACAACCATCCTGGATTTTACAGCTTGATCACTGAGGCCTTGGATCCAGTTTCCATAACATATTATGCTCTAAATTTATTAAAATAATTGATATTGATAAAATACAAGTTTTTGTCATAAAAGTTGTTCTATTAACTTTTAAAACATAAAATCAAGACTTGAGATTCAAAACTGAAGCTCAAGGACATGTTCAAAAACAATTATGTAAAAACAAATTTTGCATAACCCAAATCCATTTGACAATGGATTCCAAACAGGGCGTAAGGCTCGTTTTGTATTTTTTAGTCAAACATACCGTATACGAGAATGTAAGTATTTTAATATTGATGAACTTAACATTCTTTTACTTTTGAAATTAGTTTTGATATATACAGCAGTTTGACCATTTTTTTTTTCTTAAAATAATAATTTTACTAATAAGTGAAATGCATAATTTTACTAATAAGTGAAATGCATGCTATTATAAAAGAGAAGTTAGGGGTGTGACTGATGCCCCTTTTTTTTATTAGTAACGCTATTTATTTTATCAAAATGATATAAAAGACAAATTAATAACAAAGATACTCCCAACATCATCACCAAATGATATTAGAATACCATTTCAGTTGTTATATTATGATTACATAAAGGGTGCATAAAGGTTCACCTCTTATCATAAAAAACGACATGGATGATGTATATGATTCTTGACTATGGTCAAGAATGAAACATCTGCTTTTAAATTCCCTTGATATATAATTCTCTATGATGGACAGGGGCATTGAATATGGACCATGAGTACCAAAATTTGAGAGAGGGCACAAGCATGTGTTACATCAATTGATTGAAGTAAAGCAAGCACACACATGTGAGGTTTATTTGATCCACTTTTTCATTCTCTCTTCATCAAAAAAAAAGAAAAAGAGATGGAATATTATGTGCACGAATGGGTTGGACCATGACCAATCCAACCATGTATCACTGTCAAAAGACCTGATCTATAACAAGTTGGTGATGGATATATGATAGGTATATTTGTGGGGGAAAAATTATGATTAAGAACAGTAACAAAATATTCTGAATTTTTTTTCTTCTAAAGATTGGTGTCCAGAGTTTGATCATTTGATCTTCCTTACGAAAAGGGGGGGTGCTAGCCGACTTTTACAAAACTTAGTTCACTATGTGTTTGGTATAATTATTATTTAGTTTAGACGATTTATTACATTCTTGATAACTTAAAAAATATATTCAAATTTTTTTTATGTGTATTCTTTGACCTGATGTAATGCAGAAAAATGATAAAGAGATTCAATCTACGTCACGATCTCACAAAATGATTCTCAAAAGAAACAAAACTGAAATCACTCTTAATCTGAATTGAGCTACAGCTCAATTTATGCTCAACTAGGAATCGTAATAATCAAGCTAAAATATAGAATTTACCATAAATAAAAAAATGAACGGAATATAATAGCCACTTATAGTGACGCCCGGTCTGTTGAGGGGGGAAGGTCCAGCAGTCCCAAGAGGCCCATGGATTGAGTGAGAGTGAGGGTTTGATGTTTAGTCTTATATTGCTAAATGGAAGAAGATAGTCTGTGTTTATATGTGAGCACAACTCTTACACACTAAGACGGTTTTTAAACCGTGAGCCTATTTAGAAGCAAAGTGGACAATTTTTTATTATGTAAGCCTGGGGAATTACACTTATTTTGTGATCTTAGAAACTGACATAATTGATGATGACTATGCGAATTATTACTTTACATAGCAAATGTCCTTATAGGGCTAGTAAACGAGCCGAGCAGCTCAGCTCGACTCGTTAAAGCTCGTTCAATTAGACAAACGAGCCGAGCCCAAGCTTATGTTATTTTTACATATATATGATGTTGTGATTTGTGAAATGTGATTTATCAAATGTTAAATAAGAGTTTTTTTTTAGCTAAACGAGCTCGAGCCGAGTCTTGGTTCGAGCTTCGACTTGGCTCATTTAATAAACGAGCCGAATCGAGCTTCAATCGAGTTTTTCACAAGCTGAGTGAGTCGAGGTTGAACATAAAAATAAGCTCAATCTTGAGCCGAGGCTGAGCAGGTCAAGACTCGACTTGTTCTACTCGTTTATCACCCCTACTCGCTTAACTAAAATTTGCTTGGTAAGTCGTGATAACACTAATCATGATCTCCACCGAGAAATACATCTCCACAACAATTTTTTACATATATATGATGTTGTGATTTGTGAAATGTAATTTTTCAAATGTTAAATAAGGGTTTTTTTCTTAACTAAACGAGCTCAAGTCGAGTCTTGGTTCGAGCTTCGACTCGGCTCATTTAATAAACGAGCCGAACCGAGCTTTTCACAAGCTGAGTGAGTCGAGGTTGAACATAAAAATAAGCTCAGTCTCGAATCGAGCATGAGCAGGTCAAGACTCGACTTGTTCTACTCGTTTATCACCCCTACTCGCTTAACTAAAATATGCTTAGTAAGTCGTGATAACACTAATCATATCTCCACCGAGAAATACGTCTCCACGACCATTTTTTTTTGGGATCATGAGATTGTCAAATTTTATTCCTGCCTATTGTCATTCTTGTCATTTCAATTCTTGTCATTTCAAATTTTATTCCTGACTACTTCTGATAGTCTGATTGTTCTACAAATGTATCGATTACTCGTTTTACATCATGTATGATGATTATAATATATTTAAAAAATAATTTAATTATCTTTATATTTTTTTCAAACATGAATTTTTTTTTTTTGTCTATGGTCAAAAAGGATGAGCGTTTTTTTTTGTGAAAATGAAATACACAATCAATGCATGGAGGTCTTCATCTTTTTATTTACATAAAGTTTGGATTCTTCATTAAAAAAAAAGTGAACTATTTGGGTGATTCTTGAATGCGATATCTTGGCATTATTTTGCCTTTTTTTTGTTCGCTAGAGAGCTTTTAGTTATAAATCTCTTGTGCTGCTATTTATAGAAAATCATTCTTTTTAAGGAAAATATCAAAAGAAATTCTATTTAAAAATACTCAAATCAATCACTTTTAAAACAGTGGTGATACCCAGACCCCAAATCACAAGCCCCATGAAGTGTCATTGGTTGGTTTTGAATGGTTTGTTGACTTTTGAAAAAGTGTAAAATGATAAAATACGGATATGCCCTTAATTAAAAATATATCTCATTAACCTAAATCCTCCTTTTTTCTCTATTTGGTTACAAACCTTTCAAATTAATTTCAGTTACATCCTATTTCAAAATTTAAATTTTGAAATCTTTACATAATAATTGAATTTTCTATTTCAGTTACACCAAAACTTACCTAAATTAGACCAAAACTACCTAAATTATTTTTCGTTAAAATCCTTCAAACAGCAATAAAAACATTTCCTACATGTTTACATCATTTGTTACATTTACATTAACACTGTTACATTTACATTACATAAATGTTTTACATTTCATGTAATGTTTAAATAATTTTAAAACGAATCTTTACATTTCATGGAAAATATCAAACATTTGTTTTACTGTGAGTTACATTTAACGAATATTACATGAACTATTAGTTTCATTTTAATAAAAACTGTTACATTTATATATATATATATGTCGGCGATTAGGTGCGGCGAATGGCAGGTGCGGCCGCGACGTGGGCCGTTCGATCGCGGGTTCATCACATCAAACGGTCGACGTAAATCGCACCCGACCGTCCGATGCGATGGACCCGTGATCAACAGCCCGTGATCGCTGCCGCACCTGCCGTTCGCCGCACGTAATCACGTCTATATATATATATATATATTATATATATATATATATATATATATATATATATATATATATATATATAATTATATATATATATACGCGAGCGATTCAGTGCGGGAATGCGGGAAACGACGTCGATCGTTCGATCGCGGGTCCATCGCATCCAACGGTCAGAGATGAATCGCACCCGACCGTCCGATGCGATGGACCCGTGATCGACGGCCCGTGATCGCTTCCCGCACGACCGCATTCCCGCACTGAATCGGCTCCCTATATATATATATATATATATATATATATATATTTCTAAATGTTTTACATTCCATTCAATTTACCTGTAGTTC
Source organism: Acorus calamus (assembly GCA_030737845.1). Classification (NCBI taxonomy): domain Eukaryota; kingdom Viridiplantae; phylum Streptophyta; class Magnoliopsida; order Acorales; family Acoraceae; genus Acorus; species Acorus calamus. The sequence goes on along the minus strand of CM060869.1, from coordinate 2,590,434 downwards.
ATTGTTATATTTATGAATGTAACAAATATAAATCAATATACGTATGCGGTTGACTGTTACATTTACGAATGTAACAAAAACGACACAGATTTAAAAAAATGAAGAATGTTCTATATATAAAATGTAACATTATAAAAAACAAATCCAACTATGAAAAATGACATTTAAAATAAAAATAAAACCTAATCCGGTAGGCGTTGATGAAAGATCTAACTCCATAAAGAACAAAACAATGTTTTCGAACTTCACGTGATAAAAAAATATGAGAGCTACGAGGTGAGCAGCAACAATGGACAAGTGGACTATTGAGGAGGAGGAAATGCAGAGAAGACAATATAAAGAAGAGATGAGTCTTCGGGGATCACCTTGATTATCTTCCATTTTTTTTTCTTTTAGATCTCATTCAAGAAAATAAAAATAATTCGGTTGAGATATGCATAAAGAATCAATGATACTCCATGATTCTCAGAATAAATCTTGATGTTGTTATCAAGTAAATAGTATAATATGTAATGTCCTATTGCCACCTCATGGGGCCTATGATGGGCCTGTGAAGTTGGGGCCTAGAAAATATTATTGCTTTTAAAAATTATATAAGAAAATCTTCTTTGGGAATTTTGTTACCTTGATTAACTTAATTGCCTTTATCTAATCTAATCCTTAATCCATATTTAAAATAATTCACACCCACTTTATTGATGAATTTTTATATAACACAAAAAAAAAGTTTTTTCTTGAGAAAAATCTTTACTTCCTTTTTTTGTATTTTTAAATAGGAAAAAATTTATATAACCCCCTATAAACTGCCTGAAATTCACATAACCCTCTAAAAACACATATGTAAATCCAAATAGTACCTTGAATTAAATTTTCGTTGACTGATGAGAAATATTTTGTGAATATTCAATTTGGCTAACCATGAATAGAAACATTATATATGTGTGTGTGTGTGTGTGTGTGTGTGTGTGTGTTAAAAATGTAAAAATCTAGCTAAGGTTAACTAAACAAAATATTCGCGGAATATTTTTCATCTCTCTCAAAGGAAGTTTAACTCATGGGGTTATTTGGATCTACATAAGTGTTTAGAGGGTGTTATATGAATTTCAAAAAAGTTAGATGTTTATATGGATTTCATGCAGTTTACAGGGGGTTATTTAGATTTTTCCTTCTAAGTATCTTATTAATAATGAGTAACAAACTTTGACAAAAAAATATAATGTTACTAAATTTTAGACAAAATCTTGAGCATTCTTAATCGTAAAAGATATTTTAAAAAATTTGTCCATTGAATTATATAAAAAATCTTATTTAAGTTGTTTACATGATGGAATATCCAAAAATTCAATAAAATATTTTAATATTTAACAACATTTAACAAAATCTTCCAAAATTTAATAATGATAATTTTGTCAATGTTGATTCTTAAGATGGCACTCTTTTAAAATGTAATTTTTTTTTCAAATAAAACCTTAATTTTAATTGAGTGGATGTGTGAAAGTGAAACATTTTAAGAAGATGTAAAGGGGAATTTAATTATTAGATAAATAAGGATACTTGAGTCATTTCATGTTCCATGATTCTCAAATAAGACTTTTTTAAGATACAAATTTTAGAAACGGCTTATATTTTTTTGAGCATTTTTTCTTTTTCTTAATTAACATTTCAAATTCTACCTACTCCATCACATTGCATATCCAATACATATGAAATACATTACACTCAACATGTCTTGGGATTCTACACGTAGATCACTTTTGTAAGTCAATCAAAATATGTCATGCAGATGGTACAAATAAATTAATAAGTTCTGTATGAATCATTTTTTAAAAAGTAAATATCATTAAAATTGTGGACAATTTAATTGAAAGTAGTATTTTTTTTTATCATCTATAACACTCTGCTAGTTTGTTGTACGCGCGCTGCGCGTAGTAGTGAGTTTTGTAAAAATTATGCTCATGAAATGCATAGTTAGAACTGAAGAAGTAGTATTATTTTTATTTTTTAAATATATGGGATTGAAATCCTAATTATTTAAGTAGTATTGAGTTTTACAAAAACTATGTTAATGAAAGGAGTTGTGAAAATTATACTAATGAAAGGAAATTTTAGATTTTCAACTTGGATGTCAACATAACTCATGTCAAGTCCAACATAATTAAAACCATCATCTTAACAAAACGTAATTTCAAAGTCTTTCAAAGCATAGTTTAAAAGTGTTGTTGTTGAAGTTCATATCCATTGTGGATCCATTAATAAAGCTGCGGACTCTACAGCCTAAAATTCAAAATGATATAGATAACAAAGTTAGTTATATCAATAAAATGATATGGATAGCAAAAAGAGAGTGTCTAAGTTTTTTAAACAGTTAGAAGTAAAATATTATATTTCACAATATGTTGAACTAATTACTTGAAATTTTTTAAACAGTTAGAGTGTTTAAGTTTGGTTATGAATATATGATTTGCTATCTAAACTTGATGAGTACATAAAGGGTTGATTTATGGAATTTGTTGTGTAATTAAACTATGATATAGATGCGAGTCAAATATTTTTTAGTAAACAATGTGATTTTTTTTATAAACAGGGGGCGACAATACCAAAAATTCAAAATGAAAGTTTTAATAGTTTGAGCTCCAGAGTCCAAGGAGACTTTAGAAAATGGATTTTTTCAAAATATTTTCACATGCTAGTTGAAAGGAACATAGTAAGCAAATATGAACAGATCATAAAACCATTGTTTTAAAAAAATAAATCAGATGAGTATAATTTATGTTTAGATGAACACATGAAATCTGTTAATTCAATAAGGATATATGTTTAGCAATAGCAAAGCATGGGTTTTCATATTTTGTTGAATAGATTAGTTGAAAATTCACAAACAAGTAAAGTATGAAAGTTTGGTTATGAATATATAATTTGGTAAGAAAATCCAATTTGTTAAAAGCGGTCTACCTTCTATAATTTTTAGAGTTACTGAATTAGATGTTTTATAATTTTTACAGCCAAGGAAGCCTATTTTTTAAACAAGTAGGATGAATATGACGCTGAGTAAATCATAGAATTAGAGAGACCCTAGACTTGTTAAGATGGAAATTTTGATGGTATTTTGTTATGATGAAGCCCGTTTAACCAAAG